>CARXXK010000893.1:420446-478070 GCA_949089665.1 Macrosiphum euphorbiae
TTTTCAACATAAAATCTGTTAAATATTACAGAAATGAAAATTTACAAAAATGTAGACATATTACAATAAATATTTTAAGCATTACAGATATTTAGAGTTATTTATAGATATTACAATAATTTAGATATATTATAACAGATATTTCGAGTTATTGCAATAAACATTACAGATCTGTTAAAAATATAAATTTTCCGCCAATCATAAATAAATTGTAAACAAATAACAACCAAAGTATTTTCGTGTTTTTTTATATGAAAAAGTATATTACAGCACACCATTAGCTATTCCGTTTATAGGATAGTGGTATTAATTCGTAATATCAAGTTTTCTGACGTCAAATAGAACATTCTAGAAGGTTCTTCTTCTCTAGATTTCGTCATTATTGTGTAATATTGCATCATGTTTTTCGAGGTTATAAATACAAGCCACTATTGAGTTTTGACTCATTCGTGGGCATACTGTAGCCGTTTTTAGTCGTCTAAATTGTGATGACAGTGAATTGATGCTGAAAAATTTTGAACGACATTTCGACTACAGCCAATGAATCACCAACAAGAAACAACAACTATGGAGACTTCAACACATGAATACGTGGATGAAGAATGCAATAAATATATAAGTAATGTATTAAATAAATCTGATAATTATTTTATTCCGGCTAGAAGTAGAAATCCGTGGATTACTCTAGGTATAATTGAGTCAATTAAAGTTAGAAATAATCTATTAAAAAACGAATTAAAGCACAATAAAGAATTAGCTAAAGCATATAAATCAAAAATAGTACATTTAATTAAAATAGCAAGAGAAAATTACTTTAAAGAACAAATCAATGTAGTTAATAAAAATAATCCACAAAAACAATGGGAGTTGTTATATTATTTCTTAAAAATTAATAAATATAAAAATGATATAGAAATTGAGTGTAATAAATTAAATGACCATTTCGTTAATATTGGTAGCGATCTAGCTTCAAAAATTCCTTCTTCAAAAACCAAATCAAAAAATAATATTAATCCAAATTCTATCTTCTTTGAACCAATTTGTGATGAAGAAATAAAATTTAAAATTAGTTCATTAAAAAATAGGACATCACCAGGCTCAGATAATGTAGATGTTAAAAGTTTAAAAGATAATAAAGACTCAATAGCCGCTTCAATGGCAGAATTATTTAATCTATTTATTAATACAAATTATTTTCCTCAACAATTAAAACATGCAATAATAACTCCTATATATAAAAAAAATGGATTACCAAAAGAAGATGTCAATAATTATCGTCCGATCTCTTTAATTTCAAATGTCTCTAAAATTTTTGAAAAGTGTATTTACTCAAGGATAGTTAACTTTATAGAAAAAAATAAAATGCTTTCTAAGTCACAATTTGGTTTCAGAGAAGGTAAAAATACAGAAAAAGCAATCTCAAAATTAATGTCATCAATTAGAACGGAAAAAAAATATAAAATGGTAATTTTCTTTGATTTAAAAAAAGCATTTGATACAGTAGACCATAGTATATTAATAAGAAAATTAGATAATATGGGTATAAGAGGAAACACCCTAGAACTATTAAAATCATATCTTAATAATAGAACATGTTGTACAAAAATCAAATCAAACTTATCTGAAACAAAAACTATTAATTGTGGAGTACCCCAAGGGACCTCCCTAGGTCCTTTGTTGTTTAACATTTATATTAATAGTTTAGCTGAAATTAAAGTCAATGGTGAATTAGTATTATTTGCAGATGATACAGCATTGGTTGTTGAAGCTGATAACCATGCTGAATTATATCAAAAAGCTAATGAAGATTTAATTAAAATCAGAAATTGGCTTGTTGAAAATAAATTATCTCTAAATATTTCTAAAACACAATACATTGATTTTTCTGAAGCGAATTCATATAATGAATTAACTATTCATGACTTTTGTTGTACAAATTTTAATAAATGTTGTTGTCCTAAATTAGAAAAGGTGTACGAATATAAATATTTAGGATGCATAATTGATCAAAAATTAACATTTGACAACCAATTTAATGAAATAGTTAATAAAATAAATAACAAAAGAAAATTATCAATATTTTATATTTTAAAAGAAGAAAATTTTAAGAAATCAGTATACTCAGCTTTAATTCAATCTCATTTGCAATATGCAATATATATCTGGGGAGAAGAAAGCAAATTAATTAAACTTCAAAATATAGTAAATATTATTATTACAAAATTCAAAATTGAAGGCGTAGATTCTGTAAAAGACTTACTGTTAAATAGATTAAAAATAAAAAAAGAATATTATAACTTACATTATCTGATTCAACAATATTATGAAATATTTAAATACTAAATTTACTTACTTAATAAATCCTGACTTTAATTTTTTACATAGCTTACATTTTGCAGACAATCTTTTCCTATTGTGACTAGTTTTTATTATAAGTGGATTAACATTATCTGTTTTCTGTTTACACTTAAAACAATATAGTTTGTTCATTTATAAGTAAAATAATTGATTGAATAAAATTAAATTGGTAAATTAAAAAAAAATGTACAAAAAAATATAAAAATATAAAAAATTACAAAAAAAATAATAATATTATGGGTCGTGGCACTATCAAAGAGATATCATAGAATTGGAACTTGTTGCTGTAATGTGAGGTTATAATAGTGATAACGTAATTTCTTGTTCATAAACAGTACCATTGATATCATAAATTTTATAATAATTTACATTTGATCTAAAAACTTCTTCAATTATAAATATTTCTTTAGACCAATTCGTTTTTAATTTATTTCGATAAACATCATTTATTGAAGATAATCTAACTCTATCATTTACTTCAAATTTAGGTACAGAATTACTAATATCATAGTTATAAACAGTAGAAAGTAAGTCTTTCTCGTTTTTCTTACTTACATCAGCAGGTTTCATTTTTATTGTTCTATGGTATGTATTATTATATGTCTTAATAATCCTTGGCAATTCAGTAATCCATACATTATTTAAATAAAGTAATTTTTTCAACTTATCACCTAATGTTCTGTTAAAACGTTCAACCATAGATGCCTTCTTATCGGTGCCTGTACTATACATTGTAATGTTATATTTGTTTAGTAATTGTTTTAAATCTTTATTATAAAATTCTTTACCTTTATCTACATGTAATTTTTTCGGTACACTATGTTTAAATATTTGTGAAAATGCTTCAGATACTTCCAATCCACTTTTTGTTTTCAAAGCTACAGAATAAACTTTTTTAGAAAATGTATCAATAACATTAAGAATATATTTGAAACCATTATTAGCTTTATACAATGCCTTATGATTATCTTTAACTTTAACTTCATTATGCTTATTTCTTAAATTATAATTGGGATCATTATCTTTAGATTTCGGTCTATAAAAACAGTATAAATCAGCTTGCCAAGTATCATTTATACCTCTTTGTATAAAATGTCTCGTTTCAAAATTTTTTCTAGCTGGTTTAAATAATTCATAAGCTTCTATGAGTTCTGGTGGTTTTGAAATATTATTCTTATTTTTATTACATATTTTACATAATGATAACCTCCTGTATTTATTATTTTTTTTAATAAATTCAGGAATACCTATACTCCTAGTTTTAGATTTACAAATTTTGCAATAGTCCATTTATTTTATATATTTTCTTTAATTGTATTATTAGTAAGATCATAGAAAAATTCTTTACCAGATACTAAACAAATATAACAAATGGTATTAGCGGGCACATCTTCATTAAAATCTGCATGTAAGACAATACTTGTTTTAGATCCAGAAATTTGTAATGGTTGTCTACTCATATCAATTACAAAGTATGGTCTGGTATCCTTAAACTGCGTTGGAGTTATATACATTAAAGATAAATCTCTGTGTACTCTATTATAAACATTCTTATAATCCATTAACATATCATAAGCAGTATCAAATTCTTCTTTTTTAAAATCTAAGTTTAATAATTCTTCTGGATATCTCATACTATCAACACCCAACCAAATATTTTTCAAATTACAATTACTAAATTCTACTGGGTCTGTCAATTGGTTATTTAACTTACCTGTTTGAAAAGCTATAATAGCAAATAAAGGATTATGGACGTTTCTATATATATTTGTTATGTCTTTGACTAGTGACTTACCATTAATATTACTTTCTTCAATGCACTGCCATGATTTGAAACTAAAAATATACTCGTTTCTCTCTGACAATGAAATTAATTCATTTACCAATTTAACTCTATTCATATCACAATAAGTCACAATTGGTATCCTAATAAGTAATTTCTCAATAACAATTTTTCCAGCTCCAGGCACCACATCTGTTTTTTCATTCTTACCTCTAAGTAAAGCATCATCGTCACTACGTCTTAAAAAACTTATTTCAAAACCTCCTCTATATACTGGATATACAATATCTTTAAAAAATCCTAAACACAAATTAGACAATTTACCAGTAACACTAAAAAAACCACCACCACTAAATCTTGATTGAAATCCATTATTTATTGTTGGTCCACTCTCATTTGCGGAATAACTAACCGTACCTTTAATCAAACCACATCTACCAACATTATCAATTCTATCTAATTCTTTACCATGTTTTTTAACAGAAATTGACTCGAACAAAAATCCAGGAAAATTGTCAACTAACATTACATTTGAACCTTTAGGATAGCTAGTACCATCGGCCTGTAAAACTTGACCAGAAATTCGAAATTTTGCCTTACTAACTCTTAAAAAATTATTTTCTTCATTTATGATAAAACTAGTAATCTGATTAGGTGCATTCAAATTTGATGTTGATATAGGGCAAAATACTTTATCCTGTTCACGGATAATAGTACGGTCATATTTTGCAAATATATTCTCCATTTATAAGGAAAAAAATATAATAAAATATTAGTAAAATAGTTCTTGAGGAATGTTTTCTTTACTCATATCATACAAACCTTCTAAATGAAATTTACTTAATAAATGTTTCTTATAGAATTTTAAATGAATTATTTTACCACATTTACATACTACCTTTTCAATATTACAACTTTTACACCATTTTTGGTTTTTACTAAATTCAGTCATACTCTTGTAATTTTTACAATTTAAACATAAATATACATAACCTGCTTTCAACGACTGTAATAAAGCATCCTCATAAAGATAGCCAATATTATATTTTCGATTCATTTTATATATTTATTTATATACAAATTTAATTTACAATTTTCTCAGTTTTAAACTTAATTCATAATTTAAATCATAATTCTTAATAAAATCTAAACACAAATGACCGCATATGGGTGGGTCTGTATAAGTTTGTAGTTGATCAGTAGTGTAATATAAATCATCTTTTCCTAAATAATTTACAATTGCTTTAACTGGAGGTGAACGACCATAAGAGTCAAAATATATTTTTTTATTACCATTTTTTAACCATGCAACCCAATGTGAACCAGGCTGATTAGAATTATTTAAATTTAATATTCCACATTCATTTTTCCAAGGCTCTGCTGGTAACTTATCTTTCATAAAACAACCTCTAAAATTCTTAATATTTTTTCCTGCTTTAATAATATCAAAATTAGTTAATGGTTTTATTGCTTGCTTTTTGCAAGCATATCTTGCGAATATTGCTTTTTTTTGCTTTTTTTAACCCCTGAACCAATCTGTAAAGTTTTAATATTTCTAACATTTTCTTCCATCATTCTATCATGTCTTTCTGTCTCATCTCGTTTTAATTTCTTATCTTTTGCATCAATAACAGTATTTGCAATAGCACTAGCGCCTCCGGCCAATGCACTAAGGGCACCTATACCTGCTATAATAAGAGGTAAAAATCCACCTACTTTATCTTTATTTCCAAATTGAGATTTTGTAAATTTTAATCTCACACCTTTTTTGTCTTTCTTAGCTTTAGTTAACTTATTATTTTGTCTATCAGTTAAATTAAATTTGTTTTTTCCATTACCAATCTGTATATGCTTTAATTGAATAACTACATCAATTTTGTTTTTATAAGCTTTTACAAGCTTTTTTATTTGAGAATCACTCAAATCTAAATTCATTTAATAGAAATAAAATTCAATAAATCAATTTAAATTCATACCAAAATACCTTTTTGCTCTCATTGCATTTGTGGTGACAAAAGCAGCTGTTTTTTCACCTATAGATGCATCTGAAGCTAAAAACCTCTTCATTGCTTTATCTTCCAAAATTTTGTCTCCAATATGTCTTGTTTCAATATCTTTATGTTCTTTATAAAAATAATCATGTTCCATTGCTGCCTTATCTAGTTCATTTACTGGTTTTTTATTTTTTTCTAAATCAGTAAAGGGGCCAAGAAAGTTATATCCAGGCCAATGTATTTCTGGCATAAACTTACTATTTAAAAGATCATTCATAAGACCTGATCCCTCAACAACTCTTTCAGGCAAACTTGATACATAAGATATTAAATACTCAATTCCTTGCGGAGTCCTAACTAATCTTGCCAACTTAGAACTAAAATAATTTATAATATTAATCTTTTCATTATAAAAATTATCATGACCTGCTTTTTCCTCACTAGCAATAAAATATAATCTTTTTAATAATTCATTTAAATTATGCATATATTTATAATCATTATGTTCTCCTTCTGTATATTTTATTAAACCTTCTCCTTCTTTTTCTTTAATTTTTTTTGGTGACGCTGGTCTTATTTTTTGCCAAATTGGTTTAATCATCTCATTATATTTAACACTTGAACTTGATTTAGGTTTGTTTGTCTTAGTTGAGTCATTATTTTGGTATATTGAATCTGTTTCAATTAATATTTTTTCATAATTTTCAAAATCTTCTGTTGTATAAAAACCTTGTTTTGTAAGATCTTTATGAGTTAATAATCTCCACATACCTGGAGTCATTATACGTTTTTTTCCATTTAAAATTATATCATCAAAATCAAAAATTATTGGATATTTTCCGATCATATGTTGTTGAGTATCTGCATTATAATATATTCCAAACTGATTATTTTTGTCTAAATCAGATAAATATTTCTTTGCGTTTTCACCCAGTATTATTGCATCCCTAGGCATAGGAGATATTGGTGTTTCACTCATTGGAGGTCGTTTAGGTGTGTCCGTTATCTGCGGACTTAAAGTTGGTTTAATTGGATCTGGCAACCTTAACATTTCAGGGCGCCTTAAGGGTACTAGCATTTTTTGAATATCTTCATCAGTTTTAATATTTATTTCTTTAACTTCATTAACAGCATTTACAATATTCTTTAACTCATTCGTTACAGGACCAAATGATTTCTCTTTTTCCTCTTCAATATATATGTTTCTTAAATTTGCATTTTTTAACTTCTTCCTCAGACTATCCTCAAGTTTAAGTATTTCATCTGCTTCTTCAACTGACATTATATCTTTTCTCATTACAGATCCACCTCTTTTTCTATCTTTTTTTCCAACTTTTTCTACTTTTTTCACTCCTTTTAAAAAAATATTTCTCATTTCCTTCATATCCATTTAATATAAAAAAAATTTTTAATAAATTTATGAGATTTTATGATATTAATGACGTGGTAGGAAAATTCGACCGCGTCAGTAGTAGATGTAAAATGCATAAATTTAAAAATAGACATGAATTACATAAATTTAATATTGCTTGCGAATACGTTATGCGTTTACGTTATGTGATTACGTTATGCGTTTACGTTATGCGTTTACGTTATGCGATTACGTTATGCGTTTACGTTTATCTTGTTGAATTTATTATAAATTTGCTTATCTATTAAATTAATCGATATAAATCCAAACTTATTTTTCCAGCAAATTGAACATAAAGATTTAAATTTATCAAAAGTTAAAAAATTACTTAACTTATCTTTCCATATTTTTCTAATATAAAAATCTGACTCCTCAAATAAAACTAAAAAATTACAATTTTGTCTAATTGATCTTGCCTCTAATAAGGTATAATTCTGGCCAATATAAATACATGAAATATTTTTGGATCTGGATCTTACAAAATAATCTTTCATTCTTTCCTGTTTTTCTAAAATATAATCATCAAATACAACTAAACTATTTGGTTTACAATCATCAACAGAAATTATCTCTTCATTGGTTATATATACCTCTTTATATACCTCATTTTTCAAATTTACAAATATTTCCTTCATACCTTCATAAATTGGTTGCTCTATATTTTTTGTAAAAATATAAAGATTATCAAAAGGAACCCAATAATTAACAATAATATTAAATAATAAATTAGTTTTTCCTGATCCAGAAGAACCTATAATCAAACAACGCATAGGCCTTGGAAAAAGTGAATTTGGTATATCATTATCTTTAACTAAATTAAATACTTTAATTTCATAATTATTATTCATTTATATTAAATTTTTTTCTTATTAAATATATATATAAAAATAAAAATGTCTGAATTTAAAATGTCCAATTCAATTGACTCAATAGATTTAAAAATAAGATTAAATAAGCATGGACACAAATATAAATATATTAAATTATCAGAATTGTCAATTGATAAAAAATATGAAGTCACTGCTTTTGAAATCATTAACATTAATGGGCAGAATAAAGTATCTGTTGTGTTGGATAATGAATATGAACTCTTATTACCAGATAGATTTATGAAAACTATTTCTGAAAATATATATGAATTAAATGACAAGGAGTGGTCTACAATCTATATTTTTCATAGATATATAAAAACACTTGAAAATGGAAAATTATACTATCGTATAGAGTTCCAAGGTAATTCTCTAGACAGTCCTGTAATTAAAGTATTAAATAAGTTAAATGAAGAAGATTACAAATACAAACATATACAATTATCTGATTTAACTATTAATGAACCTTATAAAATATCAACATTTAAAATAATAACTACAAAATATGGTGAAAGAGTTTCTGTTCTATTAGACAATAGATATATGCTATTATTGCCCTATAGTTTTGTTAATGGTATTTCTGAGGAAGATATAGACCAATATGATGGTGAAATGTATATGATGTACAAAGGTAAAAAAAATTTTAGTAATGGGAAATCAATCTATTTAATAGAATTTCTGTAATAACATTTTTTTTACTATTAAATGAAGTTAATCAAAATCATAAATGGGTGTATACGTTTTGAACATTATATGCATAATGAAAAACAAAGTATGTCTATTGGATTATATGCTTTGTCAGTTGCCAATTCTAATGATTTAATTAAAATAAAAAAAGACTGTCAGATAACAATTAATTTTGGTACAATTGATATTATAAGTGGACTTTATACTGTTGAAAAGTTAAATAAATTAATAAAACCATTAGTTATCTCTATTGTTGATAAAAAAATCAAAATAGAATCTCCATTGTACTATAAACTAGATGAAAATTTAAAAAAATATTTAGGATTTAATGATATATATTATTTTTCAATGACAAGTGAGAAAAGAATAATTTATTATCCTACTAGTGATGAATATTACATAAATATTGAATATGAATGTGAATTTAAAGTCGGAAAAGAGTCTCATAAGATACCTATTGGTGTATATTCTATTAATGAAATTCAAAATCTATTAAATCTAGACAAGAACGTTGTTAATACTAAAATAACAATAAATAATAATAAATATTTAATGATTTCAACTAACTATGAGTATGTTTTTGACTCTCACTTAACTGATTGTTTAGGAATTCCAGTATTTAATAATTCTACAAATTATATAATTGAACAGCCATTTAAACATAGTAAAACAGGTACGGTAATACCTAAATTTTACACACAAGGTTTCCTAAAAGAAATTAATGGTGTTATTATAACATTAAAAGGCTCAACTTTAATAGAAAAGAGAAATTACACTATTGATCAATTAAATAAAATACTACCATCAGGTGTAAAAATAGAACAAACAAATAACTATATTACAATTAAATCTAGTGATTATTATTTATTGGACAACAATTTAATATCAAGCCTAGGACTTGGTAAAAATTATACCTACAAACATGTTGGTTCAGAAATTATGAACAGTAATTATTTTGAAGATAAGTTTATTGAAGTACATTGTAATATAGTTGAAAAATCCATTTCTAACCATAAAACTAAGGAATATTTGCACTCAAACGGTGATATTCTATGTGTTATTAAATGTGATAAAAGCGGCCAATATATAACTAATGATATTAAATTTATTCCTCTAAATATGAATATAACAGACTTTAATCGTATTGAAGTATATCTCGCAGATCGAGATGGCACTAAAATAATATGTAATGATTTTATAACATATTTAATTCTAAAAACATAGATAAATTCTATATCTAACACGTCCCCCAAAAAGGGACATGCTTTTGTAACGCGTCCGTAATTTACGGACGCGTTAAATATAGAAAAAAATATATTAATAACTAAAAATTTACTTTAATACAGATAACTAGATGAACATCTGAATCCAAAAAACAGTGAGTGACAAAAAAATATTATTATTATTAGCATTATTGCTCAAATTATATCTATATTTATCTACTAAACAAACAAGACCTAAACTTAAACTCACCTTTCTAATATAAATAAATAGAAATGAAACCTAAAAATAAAAAAATCTTAAATCCTTTTCATAATCTAGATGAATCAATTTTTGAAGAACAAACTAACAACTCATTAAATGATAAATATGATTTAATAGAAGTAATTAATACAAAAAATAAGTTTACAACAAAATTCAATATTTATGATGCTGCTTTTACTATTAACTTCAAAGAAGGCTTGACAGAAGATCTTATATCAGCAAATAAAAATAATAAAATTAACTATATCGATAAAGCATTAAAAGAAATGTTAAATATAGCAAAAAATAAATCAAATTATGAGAAAGGCGATAAAATAAATATCATACTATTTAATGATGAGTTATTTAATTGTATATCTACAGGCTTAAAATCTGAAAAATTCTTAGTAAATCTTCAGGAAAAAGTATCTGAAATATTAACATCAGATCAAGAAATTGATATTTCTAAAACCAAATTTGTAGTTCAAGTAGTAAAAATTCCTAAAGGGGCCAAGGGGAAAAAAATATTAAATTTAGTTGATGACATAATAAAAAAATCTAGTATTATTAGAATTAAGAATAATAATGATAATTTATGCTGTCCAAGAGCTATTGTTGTTGCTTTAGCTAACTCTATAGAATATTCTGCTAATAAAACAAAAAATATCTTAGGTAAAGAATTAAATGAAAATAAAATAAAATATCTTAAAGAGGGTAGATCAATTCAAAAAGAACTTGCATTAAAATTATGTAGTTTATTAAAAACATATAACTCACAAGGCTTTACGTTAGATGATATTTATAATGTCGAATGTATTTTAAAAATTCAAATAAATATTATATGTGCTCAAAATCAAAATAAGATAATCTATAAAGGAATAGATAGAGATATAAAAATCTATTTATTTAAAACAGGTAATCACTTTGATGTCATTACTAAAATTAAAGGATTTTATGGCGTTTCTTATTATTGTGATAAATGCGATACACCATATAGTGACAAAGATAAACATAAATGTAAAGATAAAAAAGAACTATGTTTATTATGTAAAAAACTTAAACATTTAAGTAAAAAGGAAAGAGTGTACTGTGAAAAATGTAATAGATATTGCTTTAATCAAGAATGTCTTGAAAGTCATCAGAAAGTTTGTGAAGTAGCTTTTAAATGTAAGGTTTGTAATAAAATCTGCATGAGAAGTGATAAACACAAATGCGGAATAGAGAAATGTATAAATTGTTGGAAAGAAGTCGAAATAGCAAAACATAAATGTTACATTCAATGGCTTAGTCAGAGAGGAGGTAGATGTAAAAGAGAAATTTGCTTATGTAAAGGTAACATGGATGAAAATATTAAAAATATTGAAGATTGTAATCTTAAAGAACTAAGAATTAAAGCAAAAGAAGATAAAGTGAAACAATATAGTAAACTGAATAAAAAAGAATTATTAGATTTACTATACCCATTTCCTTTTGCAAATGAGATTTTTGGTGAGAGTGAAGAACCAAACCTATCAAAATGTACCTATACAGAAAAATATTTATTCTTGGATTATGAGGCTCAACAAGAAACTGGTACACATATTCCAAACTTAATAATTGTTTCTGATTTTATAGGTAAAATATACAAATTTGACACAAATAATGAATTATGTAAATGGTTAATATCAAGTATACATGCAGATTTTACATGTATAGCGCACAATTCGAAAGCCTATGACTCTCAATTTATACTAAAATATTGTGTTGAAAATACTCTTAAGCCTGCAGCAACTTACAATGGTTCAAAATTAATGTTTTTAAAAATTCCAGTAATAAATCTAAAAATTATCGACAGTAGTAATTTTATTCAGGGTCCCTTAGCAAATTTTCCTAAAACATTTGGTTTATCTGAATTAAAAAAAGGATTTTTTCCTCATTTATTTAATACTGTAGAAAATGCTAATTATATTGGGTCTATTCCTGATAAAAAATACTACTGTTTTGATCAAATGAAACCTGAATTAAGAGAAGAATTTTTAAAATGGTATTTACTAAAAAAACAAGAAAATTACATTTTTGACATGAAGAAAGAGCTTTTAGAGTATTGTACATCAGATGTTGACATTTTGAGAAGAGGTAGTTTGAAATTTAGAGGAGATTTTTTAGAAATAGCTAATATTGACCCTTTTAAATATGTAACCATAGCAGGTGTTTGTATGGCTATATATAGATCAACATTTCTAAAAAAGACACTATAGCTGTTTTAGATAAAGAGAAAAATGAAACCTATTCTAAACAGTCTATAATGTTGATACAACATTTTAATAACAAAAATATCTGTCATGCCTTAAATGGTGGTGAAAAAGAAATATTAGGTGTTAGAGTTGACGGCTTTGATGAAAAATTAAAAACTGTGTACCAATATCATATGTGTTTTTGGCATGGTTGTACTAGATGTTTTAGTGACGGAGAAATAATTAATAATATAAATAATGAGACAATGGAGGATCTATTTGAAAAAACCACTAACAGAAATATTATAATAAAAAATGCAGGATATAATCTTGTTGAAATATGGGAATGTGACTGGATAAACAGTGATGTATACAAAAGATTGAATAAAAACTTGAATGAAATCGATGTAGTAGGACCTATTAATCCGAGAGATGCTTTCTATGGGGGTAGAACAAATACTATAAAACTAAGAGTAAATAATACAAAAAAAATACAAGAAAATACAAAAATACGCTACATTGATGTATGTAGTCTATATCCTACTGTAAACTATTATGATTATTATCCTATTGGACATCCGGATAAAATATCTGAACCAAAAGTATTTGACAAAAAATGGTTTGGCTTGATTAAATGCAAAGTATTACCTCCAAATAATCTTTACCATCCTGTACTACCTATAAAAGTAAAAATGGAAAAAAATGTAAAATTATTATTTCCATTATGTTATAAATGTGCTTCTGAACAAATTAAAAAATGTACTCATTCTGAAGCTGAAAGGCAATTTATAGGAACTTGGACTACAGATGAAATTAAAAAAGCTCTGGAGAAAGGATACATTATAAAAAAAATTTATGAAGTATGGAATTTCAAAAAAAAATCATCAAACCTGTTTAAAAAATATGTGAATTATTTCATAAAAATAAAATTAGAAAGTTCTAAACATAAGTACAATTCTAATGAAGAGTATATAAAAACAATTTTTGATAAAATGGGCATTTTGATAGATAAAGATAAAATATGCTATAATCCAGGTAGAAGAGCTATAGCTAAAATATGCTTATGTAGTCTATGGGGAAAATTTGGACAAAGACAAAATATGAAGAAAACTAAATTTATTACTGACTCTAAAAGTTTCTATAAAATACTATTAGATGAAAGATTAGAAAACATCAATATAACAATATTAAACGATGATATGTTACAAATGGTATACAACTTTAAAGATCAATATGTAGAAAATAATCATAACACCAATATTTTAATAGCTCTATTTACCACTTCAAGTGCAAGATTAAGACTTTATAAAATATTAGATAAACTAGGTAGAGCTGTAATTTATTTTGATACGGATTCTATTTTCTATATAGATGACGGTAATAATACAATTAAAACAGGAGAAATGCTAGGAGAATGGAATGATGAACTTGGTGAAGGTGTATACATAACAGACTGGGCTTCAACTGGTCCTAAAAGCTATTATTATAAAACAAATAAAAATAATTGTAAAACAGTAATAAAAGGATTTACTTTAAATTATCAAAATTTACAAAAACTTAATGGAGAATCAATGATTAAATTAATTGAAGAAAATAACAGAGAGAATAGTGTTGAATTAGAATACAATCAAATGGTACCAGACAAAATTAGTAAAAATATAATTAATAAAAAAACTAAAAAAAAATTCACATTCGATTATGACAAAAGAATAATATTATCAAATTATGACACTGTACCATATGGGTATAAATTAAGTTAAATATAATTATTTCTATACATAATAATAAATTTTTCATACTACTAATTATGTTTTTGAGTCTAAGTTTACTAGCTAGATCTGCAACAATTACCATTTCAAACCGGACTTTCAATTCGACATCTACAAATATTGAGATTACAATTCAACATCTCACCTATACATTAAAACTGGAATTTCAATTCAACAATTACAAACTTGGGATTTCAATTCAACACCTACAAACTTGGAATTTCAATTCAATATTTTATTTTTATTTGTAAATATTTAAGTTGTAAACAAATGATACTTGAGTGATTTTTGTTGGAAAAACTGTTTCATATATCTATATATATGTATAGACTTATAGAGCAATTTAGACGACTAAAAACGGCTACAGTATGCCCACGAATGAGTCAAAACTCAATAGTGGCTTGTATTTATAACCTCGAAAAACATGATGCAATATTACACAATAATGACGAAATCTAGAGAAGAAGAACCTTCTAGAATGTTCTATTTGACGTCAGAAAACTTGATATTACGAATTAATACCACTATCCTATAAACGGAATAGCTAATGGTGTGCTGTAATATACTTTTTCATATAATATATAAAAAAACACGAAAATACTTTGGTTGTTATTTGTTTACAATTTATTTATGATTGGCGGAAAATTTATATTTTTAACAAAATTTAAAGTATTTTTTTTGTAATATCTGTAATGTTTATTGCAATAACTCGAAATATCTGTTATAATATATCTAAATTATTGTAATATCTATAAATAACTCTAAATATCTGTAATGCTTAAAATATTTATTGTAATATGTCTACATTTTTGTAAATTTTCATTTCTGTAATATTTAACAGATTTTATGTTGAAAATAAATTTTGGTAAGTGGGGTGAACGTACCTTGCTTACTACTAATTATGATAAATAAAAATAATAATAATAATGCAACACCAAACGTTATCATCTTATATTAAGCCAGTCAATATATATTGTTAGTCATGTTATCAATATTCCTTTTTAGGTACGTCAACTCGAGATACGTCAGCCCGCCAGAAACCATCTGGCGATTGTTTTCGTACAATTTGCACGGAAAAAGTCACGTGGTCGTCAGGCTTCCCGTTCACCTGGAGGGTCGTCAGAACGTGTACTTTGCGCCGGGCCAAGAAGAAGAACGGCTACAGAACCAAGCCGTACGTCATACGAAACTCACGCAGTTCTTCGCGCTCAACGCGACCAACGTGGAGGCTCGGCAGTACTTGTACCACGACATACCGACGCATTACACATGGCAGCAAAATGTCAAACAATGGCGTCCGCGGGTGAATCGGATGACAAACGTTACATTGGCTCGGATGTACGTAGTCAACCCACTGGACCGTTTCTACTTGAATTGCTACTTCTGAACCGAAGAGGACCGCAGTCCTTTCAAGACTTAAGGACGGTGGACGGGGTCGTTCACGAAACATTCACGGAGGCTGCGGTTGCACTCGGACTATTGGAAGACGACCGAGCGTGGCGGGATTGTTTGACGGAATCGGCGACGTTGGACACACCACGGCAACTGCGGTATCTGTTCGTCATCATACTGGTGTTCTGCGAGCCCTCAAACTCGCTGGCGTTGTACGGCGGGAACGAAGCAAACCTGATGGAGGACTTCAACAGACGACTCCAAGACGTCGACCGCGCGAGGGCCGCGTGTCTGGCAGCCATCGAGGATCTACTTCGTGCGCACGGAAAGTCGCCGGTCGACTACGGTTTGCCCCTGGCCGACCCCCTTCTACTGGAACCACTGCAGCAGGACGATGCGCTGTTCCGAGAAATAGACGCGGCGGCAAGGTGGGCCCCACAAGTGGACGCCTTGAACAGAGAACGGTGTACGACCGCGTGATGGCGGCCGTCGACGACCCGCGCGAGGCGTCGCGAACTTTCTTCGTCGACGGACCCGGAGGTACAGGAAAGACTACGCTGTACGGATGCCTGATATGGTCGCTTCGACACTGACCACAGCCGCGGGAGGTGTTGTGAGTCGCGTACACCGGGATCGCCGCGTCGCTCATGGACGGCGGCATGACGGTGCACTCGACGTTCGGAATGCCGTTCGACACGCTCACCGAAGACTCGACTTCCACCATCACCATGCAGTCCGAGCGAGCGCAGAAGATACGGAACGCGACGCTCATCGTCTGGGACGAAGCCCCCATGTCGCCGGGACTGCAACTGACGGTGGTGGACCGCCTGCTCAGGGACGTCATGGTATCGGAATTACCGTTCGGCGGTAAAACCATGCTGTTCGCCGGCGACTTCAGACAGATATTGCCCGTGATCCGGAGAGGGACGAGAGCCGATATCGTCATGTCTTCGATCAAGAAAAACGGTCTTTGGAACGTCATGGAGCGCTTCGACCTGGTGCAGAACATGCGCGCTGGCAACGACGCGGACTTTGCGTCCTGGTTGCTTCAGCTCGGCAACGGCCGACTGCCCGCGGTCGACGGCGTTCCGGACACCGTGCAAATCCCGCGGGAAATGGTATGCGACCCCGCCGATTTAATCGATTTCGTGTATCCGCAGCAAATGTCGTTGGCCAACGTCGAAGAATTTGCTCGGAGAGTCGTCGTGTGTCCCACCAACGAAGAGTGTCAACGGCGACGTGCTGGAGCGCGTCGTTGGTGAAGAGATGACCTACACCGGCGTCGACACCATGATGGCGGACGAGGCCGACGAAGTGCCCAATTTCCCCACAGAGTTCCTCAACGGTTTGGAACCGGACGGCCTGCCGCCGTTCCGGCAGACGTTGAAGGTGGGGTGCATCGTGATGTTGCTCAGAAATCTCGATCCGAGGAGACGACTGTGCAACGGTACGAGGTTGGTGGTCACCCAACTGCAACGTCACAATTTCACTTCGAGCATTTTGGGCGGTGACCCACAGGACGACGACATCGTCCTGTCCAAGATACCGCGACGCCTTCAATTCCCGGTGAGGTTATTGTTCGCCATGACCATCAACAAGTCGCAGGGTCAGACGTTCGACAGGGTAGGTTTGCTTCTGACGACGCCCCCGTTCACTCACGGGCAGCTGTACGTGGCGTTTTCGAGGGTGAGAAACGCACAGTTTGTGAAAGTCGGCATGTACGCCGATGACAGCGGGCGATTCGTCACCAAGAACATCGTGTACAGAGAAGTTCTGTAATGCAATAAGTGGTAAGTATATTGGTGACGTCCGACGATCGAGTCTAGATATGATGGTGATAGTCTGGTTGACTTTAAACCTGACATGTGTAACATATTTTTCAAACACAATACGTTACACCACTGTTATACTGGTCTGTGTACTACATGCGCCCGATGATAGTCTGGTTGACTTTAAACCTAACATGTGTAACATATTTTTCAAACATAATACGTTATACCGCTGTTGATAGTCTGGTTGACTTTAAACCAACATTTGTAACAATTTTTTTTAAACCTAATACGTTTTTCAAACTTAATACGTAACACCGCTGTTCTACGTGGTCTGTGTAGAGGTGACTTCGTGATGACCTTGACTTCGGGCTTAACAAACGAAATGTCCTCCTCGTGGTTCTCTCTGGATGCGGATTCACTATAATGTGAAGCCGTAACTAATGTTAAACAATGTATGTAATGTCTGTGTTATTTGTATAGATAGTACAGATAGTGCAGACAATTTATTTAATTTGAATTGTTGTATTTTATTTGTAATGGAACATTAATTTAAGATTCTAATGTACCTAAATTATATGATGTAAATGACATTAATAAGTCAATTTCACTACGTTTGTTGTAAATTAATGGAAAATGTATTAATTACATTAATTGTTTTATTCACTAAAAGAGTATTAGATTGTACACTGTAAATTGTATTACTATTATATTACTACTGTTTGTATATTAATATATAATATATTGTATTTTTACAATATTTAGATAATTGACATTTTACTAAGAGTTGTATTTCTTTCTTCTTGGTTTTAACATTAATAAGCAATTTTACTATGTTCATAATATGTATATTCATTTTGTATACTAAATCACTGTGAACCGCTGTTAATTAATGAAGACTGTATGAATGGTTGAAAACTTACTTTATTTTATTTGTATTGTGTTTATTAATATGTAAATTTCACTGTACCTACTCACGATATTCATAATATTTTGTACACTTTGTATCGCTGAACTACTTGATTAATTTATATTGTATTAATGGTTGAGAGATCGTTTAGATTACTAAATATATAAATCTTCACATATAATTATTATTGTATATTATAATAATCGACATATTTGTATTAATTGTTTTACTCACTATTCCCTAATAGAGTATAAGTTTTTGTTAAACACCATTTAATAGTTGTATTTTAGATTATTACTACTGATGTGTATATAAATTGTAATTCATTAAATTTAATTATATTTACATTGACAATATTTGTTTTGTGTCTTTGTGCCACTGAAGAGTGCCATTGGTTCTTAATTATGTGAATATCATAAGAATAAATAATTTGTAAAAACATACAATTGATTTTAACGACATAATCATGGTGCATTTGTTCAATGACGATTTATTAAAATTCACACACATTTCTTGGGTCAGGGAATGGATCCCCTCAAAAAGAGTAAATTACTCAACGTTTAAATTAAATACTTTGTTTTGACAACAAATGCTGTAAGCACAACATTTAACCGTAATAGTAGGAATAACTAATAACGATTTGAAAAACCATTCATACAGTGCATATCTTAATAACAATGCATAGATAGGTACTAGGTGTATAAATGATAAGATACTGCTTATTATTATGTTATTTAAATTTTTATGGCAGTGTTCGAACGGCTGTTGTAGATATTTTTTGTATAAACACCATTTAATAGCTGTGTTCCTTTCTTTTTCGTTTTATATCTAATCTAATCTAATAGGTAATACATTGTAATGTGTAATACAACATTTTGTTAGTTGCGAATTGCTGTTGATTAATTTTTTTCTTATTATTATTACTGTTTCACATAATATTATGACACCATTGATGACACTATTTTATTATCTAACAATTATAATATTATGTAGTGTGTTACTACATAATACGTCACCGTGAATGGATATAATTTCTTTTGTCACTTAGTGGTCATTGCTGTGAATAATAGTAACTCTCAGATGAGACGGAAACACATATATTATTTACTTTTTTATGTCAAACTTTTTCAAGTACCATTCAATATTATAGTGACTATTATAGTAGACTGCTAATTTATTTATTTTAGTGGAGTAATGCCACTGTACAAATTGTTGTTAACTATTTTTAATACTTATTATAATATCATAGGTATTCTTATGTAAAAAAGTTAAAACAATATTTAATAGTTGTGTAATTTATTTTATATTATAAGTCAATATTTTTACAATAATTGATGTTGTATTTGTTTTACTCATTGTAGACTATTAATTCTAAAATCGTTTAATGACGTCGTATTTATTTATTTGTTACATACTTTAGACATAATTCTATGCAACACCTACCTAGGTCATTAATTTCACTGACATCCTTAGAACCCTTATAACTATTATCTTATTTGATCCACACACCACACATATAATTTATTGTGTTACAATAGTATGAACAATATGTATTGGTAACTTATAGAAATTTAAAAAATCTTTCATACCGTACGCTCAGTACACACAGTAATTTCAAAATATACAGTTGGAAAGGAAAAGGAAAAGAAAATATAATTGTAAATGAAATAGTCATGTTTTTTAGGCCATTGTTTTATTGATCATCTGAAAAAAAACATAAAGAAAAAACGTAGAAAATGGTTTGTTGAGAACAAATGTTCCTGTTAAAAACTTACTTCGCTTCTACTCTCGGCACCTGAAAATAATATGTTTGATTAGAATTATTAATTTCAAAAACTAAAGTATTTATATTTATATTGCATCCTTACATCGCACTGCCCCGGCGGTGTAGGAGGCATCACTAATTTCCTGAAAATGATGTGTTTAATTAGAAATATCAATATCAAACACTTAAATATTATATAAATATATCCTTACGACATTTGGCGGCGGCGGCGTCTCGCAGGCGGTGACGTACAGCTGCTCTTGAAAATAATTTGTTTAATTAGATTTATCAATTTTGAAAACTAGATTATTTTTTTAAATTTTTTACTAATAGATCTTTAAAGTGCATACCAGGGGCGGAGTGGCCGGTCTGGAAATGGGAATTTTCCAGATGGCCTGGTGGCCTGGCCATTTTGTTATATTTTGTACATAAATATAGACATAAAATAAAATCAAAGCAATATAATATTGATATAGGTCGGTTATTTTTATAATAAAACACCCATTTTAAACATTGAAGTATTTAAAAAACAGGCTGAGAAATTCAATGACCAATGATTATCTTGAGTCTTTTATGCTAATGGCCATTGAATATAAAATTCTCATGGAAATAGATAACAATATTATCATAAAATAAAATGCTGCAGTTGGTGAGAAATCTAAGCTATTATCTAAATTATTACTATGAATGTATAAATCTTTTTTATTATAATATATTGTTTACAATGTATGTATTTAACTATTACTTATTACCTTATATCTACTAAACCTAAACAATTAAAACACAATGTTTAATATAATTATTAATATTTCGTTGATTTCAACTATTAAACCATACCTACTAATTTTATTTTTCAGACTTTCAGGTATAAGTATTTAGTGGTATATTAATGTAATGTGTTAGAAGACAGGAGTTAAAAGAAATAGCAAGATAGTGATTGAAATACTTTTAAAATACTATAAGTAGTTTTGAAATACCTAGGTAAATAACAAAACCAAATTCGAGCTTAGAAAGAAAAAAAATTTTGGTGGGTAAATTTTAAACTCCCGGACTGGATTTGGTTCCCACTCCGCCCCTGAAAACTTGAATATTTTTTTAAATTTTTTACTAATATATACTTACATCGTCGGAAGGTCGAGCCGCGGCCGCTCGGCTCTGCGACCGTTGCCGACGAACCTCCTGAAAATTATTCGTTTAGTTAGATTTATATAGAAATGTAATTAGATTTATTTTTAAATATTAATATAATATATTATATCCTTACGTTTGACGATGGTCGTGAAGTTGGGGAGCGGGATCTGGAGAGGGGCCTAGCACGGAGAGCCCTGCCACCTCCCCTACCACTACCACCTCCCCGACGCCTTACGCCATCACGACCACTGACGACGTCCACACCACCTCCTCGCCGCCTGCCACCACTACCGTCGCCGCCACCACCACCTAACCGCCGATTACCACCGTCACCACCGCGGCCACAGTCGGATTGCATACGTGATGACGTGCCCCAACCGTTGAATATTGTCTTCAAGGGTGACTACGACCAAAGTCGAGGAACGTGACTGACCCGCTAGACCCCAAATACTATTACTACGGCGAACGTCACTCTAGGTGACCGAACTGCTAGACACCCACAAATATTACTATATTATTTTTTTATCAAATTTCGAATTTCCAGCGGCGTCGTCGAAAAGACTCTGCCCTGGCTACCACGGGCTACCACGTCGAACCGCAGTGGTCCTAGCCTTATCACACATCCTTATCGGCATACCACCTCTTCGCCGATATACCGTGTCGGCTCGAGACCGCAAGTCCGCACCACGTCGAGGCCACCGCGGCTTCCGAAATCGACAACACTCGGGGCCCGGTCACGGGGGTCTGGGGTGTCCCCCAGCGACGCTCGGAGAGCTAGTCTTATACTATAAAACGTGAACCCGAGGGTGCCCCCCGTGTGTTAAATCAAATTAGATTTCCCGGCGGTCTCCCGGAGCCGTCACCGCGTTATCAGTCTTTCTTATCACTTTTTGCGATTTTTTTTTCAAAAATTAAAGAAATTTCGAAAAAAATCGAGTTGTAACCCCTTCGGGGGGCCTCGGGGGGCACCGTTCGGACCTTATTGGCCTTCCCCGCTAGATTTATAGGCCGCGCGCGGCCGTACTTTTTTCCCGTCGGCCCCGCCGCGGCCGAGATCGAGTGCGATAGGCGCGCCGCCGTCGAGCGCGTTTTTTGTAGTTTTTTTCGAAAATTTGAGTTTTAGGCGTTTTAGGGCGTATCGACCTCCCCGTTTGGATCTTATTCGTGTTCCCCGCTAAATTTACAGTCGGCGCGCGGCTCTACTTTTTCAAAAACGAGTCCCCCGGCGGACGATTCGATCGCCGAGAGCGCCGCGTCGTCGCCGTTTCGACGGTTTTCTCGACTTTTTCGACTAGAGTCGCGTTTAGCACGTCTACGAGACGTCCGACCTCCCCGTCGGCGACGTATTCGAGTTCCACACTAAATTTATAACCAGCGCTTGGACCTACTTTTTCAAAAACGAGTCCCGGGGAGGAGCGGCGTCGCTTAAACGAGAGTAGGTACCGATTGGGTATCGAGTAGGTACCGCTATATACAGGCATGAATACGTGCGTCTCGAGGTTCGATTTTTCTGCAAATCTCGCGTATTGTACGTCCGAGGGCGGCGGAGCCGGTCGCCCGCTCAAACGCCCTTTGACGGTCTTCCAAACAGCGTTCGCCTTTCGCGGGGACGGCGACGCGGCTTAAGAGGCATAGATTTGACTCCTATTTTCATCTCGGTAGGTGGCTAGGTAGGTTAGGCGTTAGATCGGGTGACTCGACGGTCGTGGTTTCAAACCCGGCGGCCGTGTTAAATCGAATTTCTTTTTTGGCGTTTTTTTTTTCGTCACATTAATCATTTTTAATGAGTGTTAATTTTTTTTTCAAATTTGCTTTATTATATTATTATTATTAGTTTGACGATATTTATTGGGCAAAAATATTATTATAATTAACATTTAATTAATACTTGATTTTACCGACGCACCCACATGTTTCTTTTATAAATACATTTTAATATAACTAACCTACGTGTAGTACCGGGAAGCCTTCAAAATCTTGAACTTCAAGACATTGAGCGTCGATATCTTGACAACAATATTTTCAAGAACGGCGAAATCTTGAATAAATAATTCCGACCAATTATTGAATATTCAAACGGTTGAATGGAAAAATCTTGAAAGGCTATATCTTGAATTAATAATTCCAATAAAATCTTGAATATGGAAACCGCTGAATGGTAAAATCTTGAAAAACAATATCTTGAACGGCAAAATCTTGAATCAATGATTCTGAACAATCATTGAATATAAAAACTGTTGAATGGCAAAATCTTGAAAGGCCATATCATGAACGGCAAAATCTTGAATTAATGTTTTTTTTTTTTTTTAATACATAGGAAAAACGGATTTTTTCCGGTATACGTATACCACACAGACATAGGCCGAAATTGGGGAGTGCTTGAGGGGGCTTATCCCTCTCAAAACGTACAAACAGACAATTTAGCCCCCTCAAAAATAATATAAGTAAAATAAATAATATAATATGATGTAATATACTATAGTTATCGATTGTTCCTTGGCCTGTTCGGTCGTTTTTGCGTTCTCATCGTTCTCTTATCTGTGTTTTACACATTTTGTTCTCTATTAACGTGATAAAGTCAGTAATAATAGTATATCCAATCCCGGATTTATGGGGGGGGGGCCAGGGGGCCCCGGGCCCCGGGCATCCACAAATTGAGGGCCCCCACTAAATGTTTTTTTTTACATCCAAGTATAAAACACAATATAACATTTTAAAAACGGATTTAAATCACAACATGAATAAAAATATTCAATCATTGATATTGTCATAAATTCATAAATAAATGTTATTATTAATATTTAATAACTAATGAATTTATAGAAGTGAGTAGCTAGCTTACAAATGTGAATTTAAAATCGATTATTATGTTATTATGTTATTATTATCTTGTAGACTTGTAGATATTTTAATTAAAAACAGTTATAAATAAACACATGAAATCAATGAATCAATGTGAAATGAAACACTTGAAGTGGCATTTTATGCAATTTTTTGGAATGACATTTTAGAGAGGTTTGATTTAACAAGCCATCTTTTACAAGACCCGAAAATAATTCTTCAAACTGCTGTAAATGCAATAAATTCTCTTTTATCATTTGTTCAAGAAATACGAAATAAATATGAAGAGTACGAAGAAAAAGCAAAACAAATGTCAGGATTAAAAGATTATGCGCCAATTCGTTATCGGAAAAAAAATGTGAGGCTCAATTCGTTAAATAATAAATCAAACAGCCGCAACTCAGTTATCACCAAAAGAAAAATTTAGATCAGAAAGTTTTATTTCAGTAATTGATCAATTGGTGGTATCATTAACTGAAAGAATAGCTGCTTACAAAACAATTTGTCAACGTTTTGGTTTTTTAAATAAATTTGAAAAATTAGAAACTTCTGAGCTACAATCTGCTGCAAATTATCTTGTTAGCATTTACCCCAATGATTTAGAATCTTCACTTGGTAATGAATTGATACAGTTCAGTTCTTTTATCAGAACTTATATAGAAACGCGTAAAGATAATGAGCAATGGGAAATGTTTTTATGTAGGATTATTGAAGAAAATAATTTGCAGTGTACATTTCCTAATGCAGAAGTAGTGTTGTGTATATATTTAGTTTTGATGGTGTCCAACTGTAGCGGGGAACGATCATTTTCTAAAACATTTGTGATTAAGAATACTTTAGATTTTATAGACTACAGGTTTTTTTTAACTATGTTAGAGATAAATTAATTTTAAAGTTAAAACAATCATGTTTACAATCATCTATAAAATTTAATTTACATGTGGATAGTATATACGAACGAATAATTACTCAAGACGTTCAGGACATAGCATTCAAAACTTCTAATACACTTGCATGTAATTCATCCGATTTCAATAAATTATTAAATAGGATGTTCGATAAATTATTATCCGAGCAAGACCAGTTTTTAGCGAAAGGATCTGGGTGGTCTCTTAAGAGTATAGATGTATTACAATTGAGAATTAATATAGTGAATCCCCTCAGGGGATGAACGTATAAAGATTTACCTGTATATATGAAAATTTAAAGAGCAATTATAAATGTGAAAAAATAACGATGGTAAATGTTTTAAATATTCAATACTATCTAAGTTTGATAATCGTTTGAATAAAACTTATTTTAAATAAAAAATATTTTAAAATGACAGAAAAACAGTGGTTTAGATTTTAAATGTATTGATTTTCCAACACCAATCAGTCAGATGAAAAAATTTGAACGTGTAAACGATGTATCAATTAATCTTTTTAGTTTAAATGACAAAGAACATATTTTTCCTCTGTATATATGTGATACTGAAAGAAAAAAACATTTCGATCTATTTTTGTTTAATAATAACGAAACATCACATTACTGTTATATAAAAAAAATTCAAGATTCGTTAGCACATGCTAATGCTAACAAATTTGAAAAAGGCAAAAGGTGTAAAGAAATATATAATTCAAAATCACATGCAATTTAATAATTATAAGGATATACTAAACGCTTTTATAAACCATAGAACTCTCAAGGATGAACAAACTCATAGAAAAATTAATTTTATCCAATCAAATAAACGTGTTATTCATTCGAAAACAATGAACAAACTTGTTCTAAGTGCAAACGATGATAAACGTTATATAATGGATGACGGAATAAATACTTTAGCTTATGGTCACTATAAACTTAATGGATCAGTATAAAAAGCAACAAAAAAAGTTAATTGAATAAAAAGTGAATTATATTATATAGTGTATTCAAAAATCAATCACTGATATTATCACACTTTTATTTATTTTTGAAAATATAAAAATAGTAACTATATCAGGGGTCGGGAACCTGCGGCTCCGGAGCCGCATGCGGCTCTTTAACATGCAACCTGCGGCTCTTTGGATAATTATCAATATAGGTATATCCGTAAAATATAAATTATATTATACTTTATTATAACGATAATAATATTCTGAATTTCTCAATAATTATTTATTAATCTTATCGCATAGTTAGTTTTATTGTGTTTATAATATGTATGTGTGTGTTCTATTAAACTCGACTATCATTATTCGGTAGAATACAAAATTATATTAGTCGATACGTGAGCACGGTCCTCGTCAGGTCAATTCAAACAGTGCGACGTTGTTCGGTATTTTTTTCTTGTGCTTTTTTTCCAATAGAGGTATTTCTATAAACTTCGAGATGTCTACCATAAATGGACGGAACTCGCTAAATGTCAAAAAGAAGAGCAAGTTATATTTGACGTATGGAACAGTATTCCCGAAAGTTTCAGCCAATTAAAAATGGTCGCTTTCGGAATTTTGACCATTTTTGGATCTACTTACATTTGTGAGCAAACATTTTCAAATATGAACTTTATTAAAAATAAATTAAGAAATCAACTGAATGATATCAGCCTTGATGCTTGTTTGAAGTTTAAAAATACAGATTACTCTCCAGAATTGAATAAGCTGTTTGGAGAAATTCAGTATCAAAAATCCCACTAATATTAAATAGATACGTTATTTTGTGTTTTATTGTGTTTAATTAAATAATATTATATTTGTATAAACAATAATAATAATAATAATGAATTAATGAAATAAAGTTTTTCTATATTTTCTAAATTTAAGACATATTATGTTTTTATTTTATTGCCTAGGTACTAAAAAAAGGTTGTTCAAACCTGTGCCACACAGGCTGTGCGGCTCCCTGGATATTATAGTTTTGTATTTTTTTAAAAGAATGGCTCTTTCCTACGAAAAGGTTCCCGACCCTTGAACTATATCATAAAGTTAAAAAATGAAAAAGAAAATGAAAACATACTAAAAGACATAGTCTCTTTGACTGATTATTATTATCAATATTTTAAGTTTTAAAACTTAAGAAACTTTAATTAAATATTATGTTAATAACATATTTTATGACTGGTTAGCTTAACTATACAAAATAATAATAATAATAAAAACGTATAAAGATTACATTTAGCTAAAAATAGAATAAATTTATACTAACGGGTGTATAAGAAGTTGTCTATAGAGACCCCTTAATAAAATAACTATTAATTAATAATATATTATTACCAATATTGATTTTAGTATATTCTAAAATCAATGTTACCACATACTATATTAAAGAAGAATATTATTAAATAAGAAAAAACGAAATAATTGAAATAGAGTTGTTCGATATTATCATATTTATCATATAATAATTTATAACATTACCGCTTATATATTTTATGTAATACAGTTGTATTACGGAAAGATAAGGAAAATTATTTCAAACCGTTAACCATCAGAATCAATAGAATTAATTGAAATTGAAAGATTTAAAAAAAAAAATTTCTAAAAATTGTTTGATTAAGAATATAGATTCCATGCTATACAAGTTGAATATAAACTTTTTTATTAAATAATTGTTAAAGATAAAATAAATACTCTACTAAAATTATAGGATAAAAAGGTGGGCAAGTGGGTGTCGCTCTGCTGTACAGTAGGTTACAAGTGGGTCATTGTATAATGGATGGTATTAAATTTGAATTCAATGATATAATATCATTGTATAAGAAAAACGATTCTGAGCGGAGACGGTATGTCCTTCTAGGTATGAGACATATTATATACATATCTATGGTATTAAAAAAAATTGACCTATAATGAATTCCAAATTAATCATATCACAATATCCATTAGGTACTTATAACGCGTTATACACCAACAAAAAACCCTGATACTATCATAAATATATATAGTAGATTACTTTAGAAATTTCAAGTACCCACGAATAATATTATACAATCACAACAAAATAACTAAAATCGTAATTCTTGGTTTAAATATGAAATTTTGTCTAAATTTGAAATTAAAATGTCTGTAAAAAATAAGTGTGTTTATATATTTTTTAGATTTTTTGGTTACAGTATGAATTATTTAAGAGAATCTTTGTTTTAAATTTTCAACTCTTAAAAATTTCAAAAATCATTAAAAATGTGTGATGAATCCACGTTGAACATAAAATTTGTAGAATACGTTGAACAGTATCCATGTATTTATGATTTCACTCGGGATGATCACAGTAAAAGAAACGCGACTGAAAAGGCTTGGAATGCAATTGGAAAAGAATTTAAATTATCAGGTATGTATATTTTATTTATTTTAAAGTTATAGTAGTATTATAGTAATAGTTAATAAATTTATAAAGTGTAATTTCCTTGTCAAGGCAATGCATTTTCTGGTTTCAAAAAATACTTTTTTAAATAATCTCTTAATTCATGGGCAGATTTATTACTACAATGGTTATTGGTTGATGGTGACATCTCTCGATTTGTAAATTGATTTTCCTGATTTTTACTGATTTGGGGAACTGAAAAATGACCCTCGACCATTTTAATAAAATTGTGTAGAACACATGCTGCTTTTATAACTTTGATTGCAGTATCTTCGTGGCACATTATTGGTCTCTGAAATATTTCAAATTTTGACGCTAACATTCCAAAGGCGCATTCGACGCTTTTTCGTCCACGTGACATTCTATAGTTGAATATTCGTTTTTCATTATCAAGAACTCGCTTAGGATACGGCCGCATGAGATTTATTTTGAGAGGAAATGCTTCATCTCCTACCATATAGAAAGGAAAATCAAAAGCATCATTAGGCATTGGTGTTGGTTTTGGGATATGAAGTTTATCTGTATCTAACAACAGTTTCCCAAGATTAGAAGCTCTAAAAACAGCACCATCACTAAACCTGCCTGCTTCTCCTACATCAATGGTTGTAAAAATTCCATCGGCGTCCGCGCATGCCATGAGCACCACGGAAAAAAAACTTTTGTAATTGTAATGAAGCGAACCGGTTTTGTCAAATTTTTTTATACGACAATGCTTGCCATCTACAGAACCAATACAATTGGGTAGGTCCCATAATTCGTAGTATCGTTTTGCTATCGATTTCCATGTTTCTTCATTTGGAACAGGCATGTATAAAGGTTGAAGAAGTCTCCAGATAGCTGCACTGCACTCTTTCACTATTATTCCTATTGTATTGTCCCCTCTCATGAATATATGTGACAAAGCAACAAAACTACATCCTGTAGCCAAATATCTGTAACAAATTGTTCAGTATAAAAATTAATATAAATTTAGAATAAGATAATATTACAATTATAATATGTTATATTATATTTTAACAGAAGTGCAATGCAAGGAGAAGTGGAAAAATCTACGAACAGCTTTTGCACGAAGTATGAAAAAACCCCCGTCAGGAAGTGCTGCCAATAACAAAAGATATAAAGACTATTATTTGAAAGATGTCATGCAGTTTATTCTTCCGTTCATGAAGGTTAAGCCTCAAAGTAGCAATTTAGAAGATACCGAAGATAAGGACGAGCAAAATAGTGACATTGATATTGTAGATACAAACATTAATCAAGACAATAGCGATGTATCTTTACACGATGAAACACAATATACATCAAAAGAAAGTTATAAAAAAAAGGAATCTAGATGTGTCACAAGATAAATTTACTGCTCCGAATACTACAAAAAAACGCGCATTATATAATATGAAAACATCGACGGATGAGGTTGATAAGTGCGTCATTGATTATATTACTTCAAAAAAAGATTCTCAGACAAACAAAAATAATAGCGATCTTGATTTTTTCAAAAGCTTGTTACCTGATATATCTAAAATGACAGATTATCAGAAAAGGCAGTTTAAGAGAAGAACACTTGATACTATAGATTCAATTTTGGACGATTCGCCTACACAGAACACTATTTCATATGTTCAACGACCTTCATCCAGCTACTCCGGAAGTTCATATTCAGTATTGAGTCCTGAGCCACCCGTGGGGACGGTCGGATTTCAACAGTTGGGAAATTTGCATTCAGAAGACTACGAACGAATTAATAATAATCCGACAACAGTACAAAATTACCTCCATACCTTTACTGAATAGTAGGTTATAGCATTTAAATAAAAATAAATATTAAAATTTAACATTACCTGAGTGTTATTAACAATTTTTCTCCTGCACTTATAGCTTCTCTGTAATTGGTATCACGTTTTGTTATACTATGTTCAATTAAATTCAAAAGTTGTTGAAATGTATCTGGGCTCATTCTATAACAGCTTTTGAACTGCAATGGATGCAGTTTAAGTTCATCTGCATAGACATTTGCACCATATTTTACAAGCTGTTTAAACGCTGGGTTAATCCAATATTTACGTTTTTTATTTTTCATTTTTCTTCTTCTTAAATTCCACCAGAATAATAAAACGTCGTCTTCATCAGACGATGACATGGTTGCTACTGCGTTGCTTCTATTTGAGAGCTATGGGCAATACGTATTGTCTGTTGACTATTGTTAATTGATAGTTGCTCGTTGCCTATTGCTCCGGTGTGAGAGCCGCCTTTGTTATAAAAACTGAACATTTTATAATTTTTTAATTCCAACGATTGATAATTTTCGAGATTTTGATAAATTTTGTCAAAATTCCAACTTTAAATGCTTATAAAAAAAAATCGTGCCTATGTATTTTTAAAATTTTTCAACTGATATTGTAACAATATATAAGAAAGCTTGTATTAAATTTTCAGACTTTTTGGCCCACCAAATAAAATTTTATTGACAATTATAAAAAAAAAAACTAAAAGAATTGAAAACTGAAAATGTCCGTAAACAGCTCAAAAAGATTCAAAATATTTTCAAAATTGTATGGTGTATAGGAAATGCTAATATAAACATTCAGTGAAATTTTCATGTATCTACAGTTATTCGTTTTTGAATTACAACAAAATAAGGAAATCCCTACATGAGAAATCGAGTGAAAATCCAATGTTATAAAAATTTGAATTTCAAACGCTCATAAAAATTTAATTTGACTGTCCGGTAGAGATTTTTTTATTGATAAAGGTAGATAATCTTATAAGGAATCTTGTGTTTCATTTTCAAATCTTAGATTTAAAAAGAAAAATTTTTACGAATTCTTAACTCAAAATAATTTGCTAATTTTCGTGCATTTTCCATATTTTGTCAATTTTTGAACTTTAAATACTTATAAAAAAAAATTGTGACTAAGGATTTTTAATATTTTTCATCTGCCTTTGAAACAACATATTAGGAGCCTTCTATTAAATTTTCAAGCTTTCGCAACCAACAAATAAAATTTTATTGATATTTTTAGAAAAAAAACTAAAAAAAAATGGAAAATGAAAATGTCCCTAAACAGTTCAAAATAAATCAAAATATTTTGAAAATGTTATCGTGTATAGAAAATGCAAATATTAACAACCAGTGAAAATTTCATGTATATACATGTTCATTTGTTTTAGAGTTACACCAATAACCAAAATCGATTTTTTGGAAAACCAATTTTGCGTAAAAATTCCCGTTTTTCCTTAATTTTTATGTTGTTTTTCCCGGCGCTTGTGAAAACTCCTGGGAAATGTTTACTTTTGACCCCCCAAAGTACCAACTAGATTCACTTTCCTATCAGAAAAGGTACTATTGAAGAAAATCGAAGCACTTTTACTGTCCCAAAACATGATGACAGACACAAAAATATAAAAATATAAAAACACACATCATTGTAAAACCAATACATTCATCGCTCCGCTCAGAATCTAAAATACAGAAGTATTATTTATTTTCATTGATTAATTTTTCCGCTAGATGGTGATTTTTATATCGATTGTGGATACATCATGTTTTTTTTTTGAAACAGGCTATTGAGGATTAGGAGATCATAACATTGTGTAATAATTAATTTTGACTTCAATAAAAAAAAAATATTTTACTATAAAAGTATTACATATCATACATAAAAAATCTTTATTTTAAAATATCTCATGATGTTATCCATGAATTTTGACTTGAATCAAAACCTAACCATTTAACAAGCATTTTATTCCCAACTTTTTTTACAATACGTTCAATGAGAAAGGTGTTTGGAAAATCAGTTAATTTAATTTCCTATTCATAAAAACCACCTAAGATTATATTGTCTGATTCATCCTTTAGTTAATAAGTTACTGGATTTGCCTGTAAAACTTTTGAAACTGTACATATTTCCGTTATCGAATTTGGTGTATATCCTTTACTAAATATATGTTTATACTTAGATATTCTTACATTGTCTTAAACTTTAAATTTTTTATTATATAATGTATCATTTATTTGTGTATTAAATTCAATTTTGTTTGTATCCATTCGAGCTTCATTCGGTGTACATTTTATTGTTGTATGTTTTGTATTATTATAATTTTGTGTAATTTTTGATAGTGTATTATACCAATTCCATGTACCAGTAGCAGTAAAATGTCTATATATGTTATTTTTAAGACTTTGAATCACGCGTTCCGCGATTGCACATTTAATAACACTGTATGAACTGTAATGTTTAATTTTATATTTTTTCATTAAATCTTGAAATTGAGCATTGTGATGATGTCAAAAGATTTAATCTAGTTACTAGCTCATTCGGATCGTCATAATAAACTAATTGGGTTTGAGGTAAGGCATCTTTATATGAACCAAAACCTTTCATAGTCTTTGGTGATGAAGTAAAATTAAACATCTTTTCAACTACGGGATTTGTAGACATGGAACTGTTTGCTTCTGGATTAAAATCAAATGGTTCAAATTCTTGTGTTATTTTTCTGCGTTTAGCGCTTGAACTAGATAAATGATTGTTAAATGATTTTAAATTAATTCGAGGAGTTGTATTCTCATTAATTTTACTTATTTCTTCGTTAAACTGTTTTTTCTCCATTTTCATTCGATCATACAGTGGTTTTACAACAGTCACCCATTTATGGTACCTCGAGGTTTTAGGTTTTCATTCTGCTTTTAAATGGACTCCACTAGTTTTCAAAATATTGTAATAAGATTCTATATCTGCTATAGTTGTATTTTTTGGTTCCTTCTCACATAATAAAGACCATAGTCCTGGTGTAAATTGGTAGTATTTATTAAGCAACAGTAATTTGCCGTGACTAAAAGTAACAGAATGTTTTCCTATTTTATATGAATCACTATCTTTATCATAATACATACAATAAGATTTATCATAACGTGTTGATTTAGGACGGTTATTTAAAAAAATTTCATATGATGAATTTAATTCATCATCATTATCTTCTTCACTAATGCACGGGGTTTCTGCTTTATTTTCTAGTTCAGTTGACCGTGTGTTACATATTACATTTTGTTTAACATATGTACTCAATGGTTCAATTATCGGCTTAAATGCCTCACGGAAATAGTTTTCAGAATCTATAACACCACGTTTCATTTCCCATAATAGCCCATAACAAACCCATAATAGCTATGATTCCAGCATAAATGAGAAATTTTAGAGAAATCCATATCTGCAGACGAATGATCGTTGAATATATGTCGTAAATTTGTATCATATTGTTTCAGTATTATTAAAAAGTTTGCGTTATCTCTTACAAGCTGTTTTGATATTTTAGAATATGTCTGTGCTAAATAAAATACGGAGCTGGCACCTGAATGCCTACCAATGCTAAAGTATTCTCTGATTACAGATTGTGGGCCGCATATCACATCATCAAAATTTATAATAGAATTTTTCTTTGTTAAGTTTGGTTTTATAACCATATCAGCGCTTGTAAATATGAAAAAATTAGCACCTTTTATATCATCTATTATTTTTTTCAATAAAACATAATTTTCCTGATTAGAGGTTTTCGAGTATAAATAAATATTTTCAAATCTTAACCCGTTTGCATGTGTGATCAGATTATACATTATATTTGTTTTTCTGAGCCACTGGGACCAACTAGTATAGCACGTATAGTATCGGGTAATAACGAACCGTGTCTTGATGGTTTTTTTACTACCTGAACATCTACATTTAGTACATCCAATTTATCTTTCTGTTCAATCAAATCCATATTATTTTCTAATAAATACTCTAGAATTTTCCAATTTATAGTTAGTTATAGATGGCGTGGTCAACTCGGAAGTACAATTCAAACAAGACTGGTAAAGGATTTGTAAACTCCCTTATAAATAGTCTCCCGTTCGAAGCCCATGTTTCAGGATATCAGTATTGTGGTCCTGGCACGAAATTAAAAAAGAGACTAGATCGTGGTGATAAAGGAATAAACCCATTGGATGCTGCTTGTCGTGATCACGATATTGTGTATGCAACGAGTAAAAATTTAGACGATAGACATAAAGCTGATAAAGTGTTAGAAAATCGTGCTTGGGAAAGATTTAAAGCAAAAGATACTCCTAGAAAAGAGAAATTAGTTGCGTACGCAGTAACAAACGCAATGAAAACTAAAAGAAAAATAGGTATGGGTTGTAAACGGAAAAGTGCTATAGAAACAAATGGTATACTAGCAGCGAAGAAAAAAAGAATCTTAAATAAAAAGAACGGTGGTAAAAGGTTGATTTTAGCACCAAGACAGTCAGGAGGTGTAATCCCCTTAATACCTATATTTGCGGGATTGTCAGCACTTGGTAGTTTGATGTCTGGAGGTGCTAGTGTGTATAATGCGGTTCAAAATTCAAAAAGAAAAAAAGGTAGTAGTTTGAAATCAAACAAGAATAAGTTAAAAAAAAAAAAACTGATGATCACGCTACCTGACAGACCGCTTTCGTCTCAAGATATTATAAAATATGTTGGAAAGTGAAAATCAATCATTTCCGTGGAGTCTTTTCACGTGATAACTTACCTAAAAAACCGCACGCTATTGAATGTGGTATATTAAACTTGGATATATCTTCAGGCGACGGAAGCCATTGGGTAGCGTTTTATAAAAATAAGGACAAAGTTGTATATTTTGATAGCTTTGGTGATTTGTCACCACCAATTGAATTACAACATTATTTCAGACAGTTCAAAATAGTATACAACTATTCCAACTATCAAGACTTCAATACATTTAACTGTGGTAATTTATGTCTTGAATTTTTACAATGCATGAATCTATTACATTAAGTTTTACTGGAAATTCAACTGTATTGTCGGCAAATTATTTTCCATCTCTAAAGGTTTACGAGGATTCGGAAATAGCTTTGTTATCTTTGCAAACGTTCAATTCATTTCCAAATATTATAAATCCAATTAATAACCGGTTGAAATTACAAACAATTCCTCCAAAGAAAAACAGAGAAGACTTTCGCATTTTTGAATTTTGTTTGGAAGACCGATGCTATGAAATAGAAGATATTAACAATTATATGGCGAAAGAGTTATCTCAAGTTAATAACGACCACGGAACACATCTAACATTCAGTATACGTATGGATCCTGTCGATTTTAGAACGTATATAAAATGTAATGGAATACTTCGATTTAATACTTCATATAGTATAGCACCTGTTTTTGGGTTTAAAAAGAAAGATTGTGGTCCGTTTCATGAAGAACGTCCATCGGATAAAGCTGTAAATTTAAACACAATTAATTCTATAAAAGTAATGTGTAATATAGCACATGAGTCATTCAACAACCAACTTCAAAGTCATTCGATACATGAGTTTTTCCCGAGTGGGATAACAGGAACAAAGGTTGTTCAATCTCCGGTAAACCTTATATATTACAGATTAAACAAAACAGATATTAATTCAATTACTGTTCAGTTAGTTGACCAAAACAATAATCCAATTGATAATTTTAACGAGACGTTAACAGTTGTTCTACATATTAAACGTCACGGATCTCATCATTAAATTTATATCTTAGATTTTGTAATGTACGAGTCAGTTACTTTAAGTTTAACTGGGAATGCTACCATATTATCTGTAAATTATTTCCCACCTATAAACCTTTACGAGGACTCAGAAATAGCTTTGTTATGTTTACAGTCATTTAATTCATTCCCAAATATTAATGAAAATAATAATACATTTTCTATACAAGTAGCTGATAATGAAAACAATAATGATTCTATGATATGTTTTATTACATTGGAAGAGGGTTGTTATGAGATTGAAGATATTAAGCAACGAGTTAAGAAGCAAATAGATGACTATAATAAGAAAAACTTAACCAATTTAACATTCGACATTACGGTTGATCCTAATGATTTCAGATCGTATATCAAATGTAATGGGATACTACACTTTGAGTGTCCATATAGTATAGCACCTGTATTTGGTTTTGAAAAACGAGTATATAAGCCATACTATGAAATTCTTCGATCGAAAAAAGCTGTAAATTTAAAAACAATTAATTCTATAAAAGTAATGTGCAATATAGCTCGAGGATCATTCAACAACCATCTTCAAAGTCATTCGATTTATGAGTTTTTCCCAGGAGGACAGGGTCGGAAGTAATTCAGTCACCGCCAAATTTAATATATTACAAATTGAATAAAACAAATATTGATTCGATAACCGTTAAATTAGTTGATCAAGATCATAATCCGATTGATAATTTTGGTGAGGCATTGACAATCGTGTTACATATCAAACGTTACGGGTCTTGAGATGGGGTTGAAATTCAATATAAACCCGCTACTTCGGATCAGCACATCTAGTCATAAGACTAAAGTGCTACCAACAACATCAAATAAGATAAAAAAATTAAAGGTAAAAAATAAAAAAAAATTACAAGCTCTGGGTTATCAATTAAAGCAGAATGCCTGAGAGTGATATTTTAGATATGACTTCACAGTACGAAACGGATTCTAAAATTACGAAAATTGAATATCATTCATACACACCGTATACTACATCATTTAATAATAATGATGAAATACGTATATCAATCCAGCAAATGAATGTCTACCCAGATCTACACGAAAGCTTTATTTTTTGGAAGGAACAATTACTGATGCGACCAAAGTGAAACTAACTAATAACGGTTACTCTTACCTCTTCGAACAAATACGATTGGAAATCAATGGGATAGAAGTAGATAGCGCACGTGTTCTTGGAATCACTAGCTCGTTGAAAGGTTACTTATCCGGTACGCCAGATAACTACAATTGTTATGAAAATGCTGGCTGGAATTTTAAAAACGCAACGCAATCGGAAAATGACCAAGGTGAATTTAGTGCTTGCATTCCATTGAAATATTGGTTAGGATTGTTTGAAGACTATAAAAGAATATTAGTGAATTCTAGATTGGAATTAATATTAACCCGAAGTCTTAGTGATTTAAATGCTTTACAAGTTAAAAGTGGTGCAACTGCTACTGAAGGTAAAGTCACCTTAAATAAAATAGTCTGGAAGGTGCCACATATAACGGTCGACGATGAACAAAGGTTAAAATTATTGAAACTTATAGAAAAAGAAAAAAGTCTATTTATCCCTTTTAGATCTTTTGAAACGTTTGAATATCCTGAACTCGGAACCACTAAAAAAGTTGTATGGAATTTGAAAACTGCTTCAAAATTAGAAAAACCACGATTTATCATAATTGGATTACAAAAAGGACTCAAAAATTTGCTAACAAAAGATTGTAGTATATTTGATCATTGTAATTTAACAAACGTTAAAGTATTTCTGAACTCTATAGCTTATCCAAACTTGTGTAAATATAATTAAGAATTTATTTGTAACAATAAAAAAACTATGATTTTATAATTTGTGTTTTTTCTTGAAATAATTATTTTAGTTTTAAGATTGGTAAATGTTAAATATTTTTGTGTGAGACGAAATTTGGTGAACAATCAGTGTGAAATGTGTTACACGGTAAATCTGAATGCTCCAAGCGGATATTCCCCCCTTGAACTTTTTTTTTTCCCCTGGAAAAGCTGGCTGTGAACATACAAATATATACTACTTATTTGATCTATTATTATTAAAGATTGATCAATAGGACACTATTATATACCGAACAGATTAACCACTTAAGAAAAAATGTTGGAATTCAATCATTTGGTGGTTGGTTCAAAAATTGTGTATATAACAGATTTTTTAACGGAGCCACCAATGGACCAAATAAATCTCAATAAGAAATTAAAAGAACAAGGTCTTGTTAATTTAGCCAGTGTCATGGAATGATGCTTTGATTTGTAGCACACTCTAACATCACGGGTTCGATTAGCAAGATAAAAACACATACGACAATAGAATAGAATAAAATCAATTAATGCTGGTCTAGATTGTGTAATAGAACTAAAATAAAATAGTTTATTGATAATCTGGACCTGTAGTAAAAAGATATAATCAGATAACAGTAATATTAATAGTAATATTAACTAGATATAAAATATAATAATATAATGAAATAATGGAAAATATAATTATAGGAAAAAACATAAACGTAGAAAAAAAAATGGAAAAAAAATGAAAAAAAAAGGAAACTTTGGGGTTAAATTTTTATAAAATAATATACAAATACATAGAGGAACATATTAGCATATATTGGAGATAAATTACATGGTGATGGAAAAAGAAATATTTAATATATTAATCTAGCTTATTTAAAATATAATTTACATGGTAATGAAAAAATATATAATATACCACTATTTTATCATATATATATATTGCACGAAAAAAAAATATATATTGTAGTAGATTTTAAGAATTCATATTATATTAACACTAAGATAAGATTATTGTTGTAAAACAAAAAAAAAAATATATTGTTAATCACATAAGATACTAACCTAGATAATAAGCAAAATATATATTGTAATATTGTGGATTGTAATCTGTATTTTGTCAATAATATTTAATAAATGTAACCAGAAAAATATGGTAGAATATACCATATAATTACAATAATGTAACTAAATATCTGTAACAAACATATTATGTAAACATGTAATAATTGAATGTAATGTAATAATTAATGTATGTAAAACTTGTAACCATAGGAAAGTGCTTGAACTAATGGAAGAATAATTTAGTTAATTTTTCTCGTTTTAGACGAGAAAAATCAACTTTTAAAGGGGGAGATGTAGTAAGCAAGTTACTACGTAATAAGAAATCATAATCACGGGTGCATAGTTAGTACCCACACAGCATTTAGGTGATGATTATATTTTCAAAATATTCTCTCGTCATAAACAAGAAAATATTCTGAAGAATTTATTTTAAAATTATTTTCTAATAGCTTCAATGTAAATAATCTAACTAATTTATTTTAGAATTATTTCCTCATAGTTTCCACTGAAATATTTAAGTTAATTATTTTAGAAATATTTTTTTATCATTCTGACGGAGATATTATTTTAGATATTCTGCGATGAGAACGCGAGCGTGCTCAAGGGGCGGCCGAGGGGGTCGTGGAGTCTGAATGTGGAAGACTGAGTGGACAATTTATTATCATAAATGAATATAACAATAAACCAATTACGAGTGTTGGGTAGTAACGTAACGCAAATAACAAATTACTGTAATGCTATTACTTTTTCAGTAACGCAGAAGAAATTTCATTACATTTCACTTAAAGTAACGCAATTGTAACAAAATTACTTTTGAATAGTTATTTCTATGAAGTAACGCACTAATAACGCGTTATTTTCTACGTTATTAAAATAATAGTTTTGAATTTCTTACAGCCTACAGGTACCTATAGTATATCCCAGAAAAATTAAAAATCAATTATATTTATTTTTGATTCCCATAATAATTATAGTTAACAATATGATAAATAATATCATTGCGAAACCGTCTTAGAAATCCACCACCATGGAGCGTGCGGATCAACGGCCACTTTTGACTTTTCATTCTTCCGACTATAGCGCTCGCCGCGATGCCGATCAACTGTAAGTCGCTTGCGGTATATTATTATCTTAATTCACTTTTCGTTATCAGTGGCCAGTACGTTAACTATAAAAACCTCGTTTTCGTCGTACGCTACAATATTACAATTTATAAATTATAACTTATAACTCCACTATTACACAGGCATCCTATCTATGTCGCGTATTTTATGCCGCGTTAATTATTGTTTTTGCCGTTATTGGTTTGTGGTTAATTTACATTTTCCGCCAAAACGGCTGGACTACGCGTTGGTGCGAGCATTGTTGTGTCGGATTCTCGCGTCTATTTTATATACGTAAGTATACTAGACTCGTCTATGGTCTATTTTGTACAGACTGCGTCGCTGTTTTTTTCAATAAAGTGCGAACTTTCGTGTTGAACAAAATGTAAGTATAATATTAAGTATTTCCATAGGTAGGTAGGTATTACGCTTACAAAATAATATTTAATGTTCATAGCTCTAAAGTTTAGGAGGTACCTGCTACCTGCATGTTAGTCGTTGCTTCTAACTTTAATTTTCTTTATAATTATTATATATATTAATAATAGTTACCTAATAAAAGTATCCTACGTACAATGTTATAAAATATAATAGCAGCAGTGAAATAGTAGTCAGGTTTTATGATATTATTAGTTATTAGTTGAATAACACCCAGCTATTAACTATACAACCCTATAAAAATAGGGTAACGGCAGAAGTCATTGCCACTCACCCAGTCATTGACAATCAATCATAGAAATGATATTTGATAAGAACCATTTAATTATAATGTCATTGTTGGTTATCAATTTAATAGTTAAAATCGTGGCCTTTAAAATCGTGTAAGAATTCCGTTGCTAACTTCAAAACAAAAATAATCAAAATAATTTTTTTATTGATAACGTCATAATCTTATATTTCTTATCAAAAATAATAATAAACCCTAAAGCCTATTTTTCTTTTTGCGCTACGAATATTCAAGATAAGTTAATGCAATTATTATAAAAATATTCATTAAAGCGTACTTTAATTAATTATATATATTGTGCAGTAATATGAACATAATTTAATGTGTAATACTAAATTGCCAATAACTAGATTTCTAAAACATAAAGTACCAGTGTTTGAAATATTTTGCCAAACACTAGGTTCATTTAAAATCCCAGTGTTTAACATATATATTTATTTATTTATTTTATTATTCTTGTTTTCAGCAGTGTATGAATAATTAGTTGGGTATTTGTAGTTAGAGAAAATAACATGAATGTTTACCTAGCAAGCTTAGAATTAATGTTCCTAGGTCTAGTTTGCAGAATTTATTAGATGGTAAAGCAGATATAAATGTAAGGAAATTTGAACCAAAACCAGTTCTCGATCAGTACTAAGAGTTACTGGTGAAATGGATAGAAGTCATGTCTGAAAAAGGGTTTCCCATTGTAAGTAGCGATTTACTGTCTTCGATGGAAAAAATAGTAAAAGAAATGAAATTGGACACAAAATTTCCCAATGGAAAGCCTGGCGAAAAATGGTTAAAGTTATTTATGAATAGGCATCCTTCAATTGCAAAACCTACTGTTGAGAAAGTTACAAAATCCAGAGCTTGTGTAACTAAACAGCAAATCTTGAATTGGTTTTCGAACATTGAGTCATTTTTAATAGACTCTAATTTAAGGGATATTCTTAAGAATTATAGTAGAATATTCAATACCGGATGTGTCCGAAAGGAGAAAAAGTGTTAAGTATATGTGGCCAAAAAAAGTATATGAAGTTGCAGGGAATAATGAAAAACAGCAAATCACTGTACTTGTGAATGTTTCTGCAGATGGCATTGTAGCACCAATAATGGTCGATTTTGCAGGTAAAAGATTGCCAAAAGGAATTGCCCAGCCTATGCTGGAGGATTGGGCCATGGCAAGGTCAGACAAAGGATGGATAACTGGTGAAACGTTTTTTAAATATGTTCTCAATGTCTTTTATCCCTGGTTAGTAGAAAAAAAAACATCAAACTTCCAGTTGTTTTATTTCTGGATGGCCACGTATCTCATTTGACATATCACTTAAGTGTATTTTGTGAAAGTAAAGGAATACATATAATTGCTTTTTACCCAAATGCTACACACATTCAACAGCCTCTCGACGTAGCTATGTTTGGGCCTTTAAAACAAGAATGGGCTAAAGAAGTCCACAAATGGCGTATGCAAACTCAAGAACCATTAAATAAAATGCAATTTTCTCCTATGTTAAATACTGTGATTAAGACCAGGCTAACTGAAGCAACAATCGAAAGTGGATTTGCCACATGTGGTCTATATCCATGGAATCCCCAAGCTATCGACTATAGTAAGTGTTTAACTACTAGTTGTGATCCTGAACCTAACAATCCCGATCCAGACAATATACCACTACCAACATCACCAGAACTTAATAATAACCAATTAGGACTCAATTATTTAGAAATAATAATCAATAAACAAACATTGCAACAATTTAAAGAAGAATTAAATAATGATGTATGGACGGGACCAACTGAAGCTAAAGATTTCTTTGAAGTCTGGAGAACAAGTTATTTGTTATCATCAGGAACAACAGTTGAAGAAGATCAATGTGTTATGATTGACAATTTAACAGCAGAAACTTTTGATTACATACCAACTTTGAACAAACAAATATTAGAGCCAAAAGTAGAGACAATAGTTGAAAGTGTAGATTTATCTAATATTCCTAGTTGTAGCACTGCACTTCCTAAGGACCCTACATCTGAAGAAAAAAGAAGAAATAAGTTGGCTGAAAAAATGTCTCCTCATACAGGTGGAAAGGGAGTTCCATCACCTTTTAAAAAGAACCTCTTATGGCCAAAAACACCAGAAAAAAGAAATAAAGTAAACCGCAGGTTGCGCATGCCGTCAGTTGTTACGTCAAAAAAATTCCAAGAATTTGAAGAAAAAAAAAACTAAAAGAGAAACAAATCCAAGAACAATTGAAGGCAGAAAGAAAAAGGAAAAGGGAAGACAAGAAAAATGATTGTAAGGCAAAAAGAGTGACAAAAAAAAGAGGAATAGCAGATGATGAAGATGAGGATTGAAAGTGTGCTGTGTGTTTGTGTCGATATAACCCTGAAGTTATAAGAGGTATAGTAAGACAATGGGTAATATTATTAAAATATTTTGTTAAAACTTGTCCACGGTGTTATGGGCAAGCGAAATCCCGTTGAAGAGTTATTTTTTAAATTCGATAACGATTCTAACAAATCAAAATGTTTAATTGAAGGCTGCCCTATAAGTCCGTTTCACAGCACTAGATATTCGATTACAGCGCGACCCGTGGACAATTCTCTTCAGGGTTTCTAAAAATGTTCAAATACAAGCGTGCCAAATTTAAAAAATAAAATGACACCAGCAGCTGCAGCTGTTATGTACATTTTAGTAACCATTGCAGTACATTTAAATACAGCTGCTATTATATCGAAGTATTTCGCTCGTAGACACATCACATGCTTATATACACGTCATCACGCTGTGTTATACAATACGGGAGCTGCAGCTGTCGGGTATAACCTTGATCTGTTGCGCATTGTTGTAGTGTTAATACCTTATATTTTTTTTCACATCCTTGTTTTCTAACAAACTTTGTGACGTACGCACGTGTTCCCGCTCTTAATATCTGTGATTTGAATATATTATTTAAATATTTTAACTGAAATTTTCAGTTTTTTTTTTTTAAATATCGTGTTACTTTGTGAATAATTTATAATGTCTATTCGTCCTGACATTCACTCCCAAACTAAAAAAACAATTTTTAGTGTTTATAAATATTTTAAAAAATTGTCTAATGACAAATCAAATCTTGAAGTGGCCAATTTTTTTAAAGAAGCTCAGCAAATGACTGCGGAGGCATGTGAAGTGAGCATTGCGACTGTGAGACGTATAACTTCTGAGGCATCTAAGTCTTCGTGTTCTAAATCTGAGGGAGGACCGAAATGTATGTCTCCCCGAAAAACATTCAAACGTGTGAAGTATGCGACAAACATTGACGATTTTGATGTGGACATTGTACGGCGGACAGAGCATGAGTTTTATGATAACCGTGAGTACCCAACTACACAAAAAATTTTAAGTGCTTATAAAGAAAAAACGGGTTATAGTGGATCTAGAAGTTCAATGTGGCGAATTTTAAGATCATTAAATTTTAAATATAAAAAATGTAATGACGGTAGACGATTTCTCATGGAACGGAATGATATTGTTGCTATGCGCGTAAAATGTTTACCTAAAATGTGTAACCTTCGTCAAAGTAATGACACTCGAACTATAGTTTACCTGGATGAAACTTGGGTTAACCAAAATCATTCACGTGGTCAAATTTGGCAAAATTCCCAAAATACTGAAGGATTAAAGGTACCGACTGGAAAAGGAGGTCGATTGCTTATTTGTCATGCTGGTTCTAGTAAATTTGGTTTTGTAAATGGTTCTAAATTAGTATTACGGTGTAAATCAAGTGCTACACATCCAGATTACCACACACAAATGAACGCCACTATATTTAAGAAATGGTTTATTGATATGTTAAACCATTTGGAGGAACCTTGCGTTATTGTAATGGATAATGCATCTTACCATTCTGTTCTTTCTGTCAATTATCCAAAATCAAATGCTATTAAATCAAGTGTTCGACAATGGCTCAGAGAAAACGGAGTAGATTTTTCTCCATTAGAAACACTGAGTGAATTACGGGAACGTGTAAAGTCATTAATACCCAAGGAAAAAAAATATGAACTTGATGAAATTGCACTTCAGATGGGCCATAAAGTTGTACGTTTGCCGCCATACCACTGCCAATACAATCCTAGTGAGTTGATATTGGCACAAGTAAAAGGGGAAGTCGCTAAAAACAATAAAACTTTTAAATTTGACGATGTCGAAAAATTGTTAAACGACGCATTGGACTCTGTAACTGTTGATAATTGGAAAAAATGTACCGATCACTGCCACAAACTGCAAGACGATGATTTCATCAAAGAAGGATTAAGAGACGAAATTTTGACACCAACAATACTGACAATAAATCCTGATGATAGTAGTGATAGTGAAAGCGACAGTGAAGAATTTTAAGTATTTTTTGTCATTAAAAATTACTAACTATTGTACAGTTTTAAAGTTTTAATTATAATGTAGAAATATTATTATGTATACAATGTGCACGTTTAATATTCTTAATAAATATTGTGTTTTTAATAAACTGTAAAAAAGAATGTTTCGTTATTATTTTTAATCGTTAAAGACATAAATAATGAGATCTAGACACACGGTAGCGTGTCAAGCCAAGTTCTAGCTAACAGAACTGGCGAGCAGCACCGTGTGTAATATTACACGAACCATTTGGAGCCACTTTTGACCCCCTCATAACTCAAAAACTATTCCACATAAACATGTCAAATTTGGCTCATATATTGAGACTAACGAGATACATATGTGCTCTAAATTTCATAAACACACTTCAAACCGTTATTTAGATATTAACGTCCGAAAATCGTCATTTTTATCACTGACTTACCTATAGATCAAAATTCTAACCTAGTTCCAGATGACCTAGAAAGTTCAAATTTGGCATACAGATAGGTAGTTAGGTAAATACAAAGGAAAAAATCAGAAACTTGAAAATTTTTTAATTTTTAATTTTTTAATCAATTGATTTTATTATAATTTTGCAATTATTTTATCTATTATGTTTAATTTTTCAATTTATAGGTTAGGTTAGGTTAGGTATAATAATTACCTCTAATTTAATGTACTGTAATGTAATGTTGACTTAAATAACCTTTCCCGTATCGCTGCTCCAAAAATACGACTAGCCGAATATGTGTCGATATTGTCGACCCGCGCGCAGCAACATACTTTTTTTTCTATCTATGTATGTAATTAATATTATTTTTTTTAAATATTACAATTAAAATAATTAAATAATTATTCTTACAAATTATGAATTATCCACCCAACAGTAGAAACTACAGTCAATAAAATAATGATAATTAAAAATATACTCAAAAACAGTTAAAATAATTGTATATTAATTTTACATATATTTTATACTCTGTATATACAACGGAAAATATTTTATAATAAATATTATTATTAATATTAGTAACTGAATTATATTATATAGTAATAAACTTTATTTATAGAATACGTCATAGCTAGGTTAGGTTAGTTATAATAATTTACATACAAAAAGTAATGATATCCCACCAAAAACATATATGTAAAATGAGAGCCAAGTTCAATACTATAATATTATATGCCTTGGTTGTTGACTTCAACGACAAAATAAGTGAGATCTAAATGGGTGCCAAGTTAGGATAATATATTGAAGCCTAAGGTCTGACTTGGCTACGAATTTTATATTATAGCATTTGCAAGTTCTAAAGCTTTGAGTTCTTATTTTATTCTTCGGAAAATCATCTTCACTTTTCCATTACTGTTTTAGTAGGTACTTATAATAATAATTCGTATATGAAAAGTAGCCAAGGCACACCTTAGGCTTCAATATATTATCCTAACTTGGCACCCATTTAGATCCCACTTATTTTGTCGTTGAAGTCAACAACCAACGCATAATATAATATTATAGTATTGAACTTGGCTCTCATTTTACATATATGTTTTTGGTGGGATTTAAAATTGCCGCGGTTTATTCATAATTGGGAAACAATGGAATGTCAAACTTAGTCCACGGGTGTTTCCACACCTAACCTGCAATCGAATATCTAGTGTTGTGAAACGGACTATAGTTATCTTACTGGGAGGCATGCATCAAACCTCGAAAGACATTTGCAAAAAATTCATCCTGATGATTTAAATAAATTATTGCTAAAAAAACAAGGATCAGAACAAAATAAAAAACAGAAGGTAAGGATTTTACCTATATTTTATATAAATATAAGACAAATTAAAAATTTACTTTTGTTAAAAATTAAAATTATTTATGAAATTATAACTATACATAGGTATCTAATATTTTAATATTAATTTTTAAGCCAACAATTATTTGATTTAAATTTATCTTAATGCTTTTGGTACTATAGTCATTGGTATTTAAATGGATAGTTTAATGAGAAATATACTATTAAATGTTGACACTTAATAATTTATAGAAAATATAAAAGTTGTTTTAACTGATAAATGATAATTTTTATTTATAAATTTATAATATTATAAATCATTTAAGGTCCACCATCAAGGAACACTTGATAATATAGTAACAGTGTCTAAAAAAAAATTACAATATAAATGGACAAAAATACATTGATTAATGCATGCATTGAATTAGTTTCTGAAAATGGACGACCATTGTCTATTTTAGAAGACAGCGGGTTTAAAAACATTTTGAACCCTTTATTAAAAGCTATTGAACCAGGTATTTATATTAATGCTACCAATAAATTACCATATAATTTTTCTGAATAATTATATAAATCAATTTAATATTATATTATTAACTAATATATATGTTTAATTATTTGTCTTTTAGAATTTTCCATTAATCGCCGCAATATAAAAAATGAAATTGAACTAAAATACAATAATATGATTATAAATATAAAAAAAGAATTGAAAAATAGACTTATTTGTTTAAAAGTTGACGGCGTGACAAGACTGGACAGATGCATTTTAGGAATAAATTGCCAGTATTTTAGTGATGGCAAAATTAAAATCCTAACTTTAGGATTGATTCAGCTTTTGGACAAGCACACTGGCAGTTATTTAAAAGAAATGGTTTAAGAAAATAGATTTTGAATTAAAAGGCAGTAGATGACCTTGTTAAAGTAATTGACGTCAAATTTGAGAAGTTTTGGGGAAGAAGAATTAATTATAAGGCTAGCCTAGGATAAGATTTAGTATAGTGTTACTAAGAATAAGTTAATAGAATAATTAATAAAAACTTATTTTAATTGTTGTGGAGTAAATTAAATAGTTAAAGCGCGTAAATTAGGAAATTAAAATCATTTAGGAAATATATTAGTAATAAGAAAAATAAGGGATAGGAAGTCGAATATTATTAGAGGGAATTACGGAGTAGCTAACCGGGAATTGTTTTATTTTATAATATTCGAGCGTAGTACGAGCGCGTACGTAAAAAACATCGCGGAACAGGGCGAGGGAAACGGGTGAGGAACACCGTATCGAAATTTAACACGCGTAGCATAGGCGGTCGAACGTTTTACGTGTTATTAGATAGGTACTCATCCATTTCAACGTACGACGCGCGTTTACGTAATTTCTTTTTATTATTTGTGCATGATAGTTATTTTATAAGTAGTAATTTTTAAGTATTATTAATTTTGGTGACGGTAGTTACGTATTAATAATTTATAATTAATAATAGTATATATATGTAGAGTAAACACTGTTGGTAATTACTTACGCGGATAGGAAATTAATAATTTAGTAGATATAATTTATTGAAAATTATATATATGTAATGTCTAGATAAATATATGTCAGAATCCGATAGTTCAGATATTGACACTAGTTCTACGGACAGTTCAATAAAAGTTAAAAAATATAAAACTAGGAAAGAAATAAAAGCGGAAATTTTAAAAGACGCTGTAAAGAAAGAATTTTTAGAACAAACTAGGAAACAAGTAATTAAAGCTGAAAAAATTGTTAAGGAAAAATTAGTAAGAACACATAGTTTAACTGAACAAATAGGTACCACGCCACGAAAACAAACCGTAGGACGTTTAGGTACTAGGTCAGATTCAAGCGTAGTTCACGTGCAGTTAGAATCAGTAGTTAAGAAAAAAATGAGTAAAATGGATTTAGATAAAGCAATTGCTATGATACCTATTTGCACGGGCAAAAAGGACGTAGCCGAATTTATAAATATTTGTGAAATCGCAATTAAGGAGATAACGGATGCAGAAATACCGATATTATTGAAAATAATTACTTCTAAGTTAACAGGAAATGTGTTAGAGGTAGGTAACAAAATATCGAAATTTAGAAACATGGGGAGCAATAAAAACAATATTAGAGGGGGCATTCGAACAAAAAGTATCGGAGAGGGCCCTATCAATAGCTTTAAACACGGCACGTATGGCCGAGGGAGAAAGTGTGGCAAAATTCGCTAGTAGAATCGAACAGTTATATTATAAACTCTGCGCGGCAAGTACGATAGGTCTATCTCAGGCCGAGGCAGATATAGTGAAAAAGCAAACAAAGAAACAGGCAATGATCATATTTATGACAGGGTTACCTCATCACCTATATACAATACTGAAAAGTCGAAATCCCAGTACATTGGAACAATGTTTCAAAATGGCAATCGATGAGATGCTCGAATATGAATCAAAAGTAGAAATGGACAAATTACAGAGACAGATTGGTAATGGAAAACAGGCAGGCGTCAATAACGAGGAAAAACGACCAAACGATGGTAATGGAAACAACGCAGTTAATCGCGGAGGAAACGGTAATTCAAATCAAAACCACAGAAATAATAATTTCAACGGATATAACAACAGATATGTTAATCACAACAACCGCGGTAATTATTTAAATAATAATCGGGGCGGATATGACTCACACACGGTTAATCGCGGCGGTTATCGAGGCGGAAACAGCTATGGACGAAATTTCAATGTCAATAATGTACAACAAAATAATAATAATCGAAATAACGCAGGATGCTACACGTGCGGCAAGTCTAATCACTTGGCACGGGATTGCTTTATCTCATTAGCATATAATTATTAAATCATTAAAATTGCTGATTGGTGATTCTACCAAAAAAAAAAAATTAACAAGTAAAAACTATTCAAAATAATCGATTATTGTTAGCTATCGATTAAATTCTACGATAATCGAATAAAATCAACTATCGATATTTTAGTTTTTACGATAACCACCGGGAGTGCACAAGTCGCTGACTGACTCAATGTTCCTTAACAGAGTGCGCTTTCTATTTAATATCTTTTCTATGAAATGACCGCAGTGTTATGCAATAAATGTTCCCCGTTCCCCCCTTCATCGTGCAGTGTTCGTCGTCGACGTGCCGCGGTTGCCCGCCACCCATCGCCTCCAGCGCTTTCGTCGCGTCCGCCGGCACGGCCCGCAGGCAATACTGTACTCCCACAATTTAATTGGAATAATCCCGCAAAAGTACGACACTGACCTGCCCCACTACACCAGAGAAGCACCAAGTTCCGTCGACAGCCTACGGCAAACCACCATCAACTCAACACTCAACTCCAGGGGATATGAACTTCATACGTGTTTGTATGGTTCTATAACAATTAATACAAAATCGTACCACCGTCATCAACCATTGGAAAAGTACTGACAACGGTCCGTTTATTACTGATTACTGAAGCAGTGAAATGTTTTTAAAATTTAAATCAAATGTGTATTGTGTGGTGTAGTACCTAGTATGTTTTATTTTTTATGTGTTAAATAGTAAAATGCCCTCAACTAAATGCAGTGTTCATGGTTGTACTAGTAAAGAAAAAAAAACATGTATTTCCAAACACTGACGGCGACTACAAGATTTGGCTGGAGTGTTGTAACAACGAAAAACTTTTTAAAATGGATAAATCTTTAGTTCGTAAACGGTATGCTGTATGTCACATTCATTTTGATAAAAGCTGTGAGAGCCCAGGAACAAGCAAACTCAAAAAAGGTTCATTGCCAACTTTGAACTTATCAAAAAGTAACAACACTATTAAATCACCATCGGTTTTGGTTTACATGTGTTGTATTGACATAAGGACATTAATGTCCGTCTTCTGTATTATTTGTATATCTGTTATGTGTCTTATATGTTAATTGTTATATGTTAATTTAGTTTATGTCCATCCTAATTCCTAATATTATATTATATATCTGTACAATCCATACCAAATGTTTTTAACATATTAACCAAATTATTGTAATATTAACTAAATTTTGTATGTTATTTAAACAATATAATTTAACATAATATTGTGTATTAAGTAATTGAAAATTATAATAAGGTTAGAACACCTGATTAGGTTTGTGTAAATGTGTATATTAAATTGTAGTTAGTAAATAGTTTGTATTATGTGTTTAAATGTTGCATGATGTGGCTAACAATTATTTTCTGTTTTTGAAGTGTGAGCAGAAAATTATATTTTTGAGCCATGAATGTCCAACAATGTTCTTAAAAACAACAGTATTTACATTCTACAGGTAAATAGTATTTAGTATATTATTTTATTCAACAGTACCTGTCAATTATACAAAATTTAAATTACCTACCAAGTACTTTTTCAAAGAGTAAATAATATAGGTATTATGTGCTAGCATATTAACATATTTACTAATGTTAAATTTATGCAATAATTTGTTTTGTATTTTATACTTTTATAGTAACTCCAACCAAAAAAAAAGATCAAAAGATATATGAACAACAAACAACCATTGTGGTCCAATCTCCAAGTAAAATTTCAAGATATTTTAGTATAATATGAATATAATATAGATAATGAAAGTGTTATGTCAAATGGGTTCTTACGTTTTAGATACTCTTCATTCAAACACAATTCAATTGTTACCTAATTCAGTGGAAAGAAAAACTGTAGACATTTATTGCCATGGTAACTATATTAATTTTTTTCGTCATTGTTCAATATAAATATATACATTTCATTTAATACAGTTATTGACTTCATCTTTGGATTATAGATGATTTTGAAATGAGTGGAATTGGTATGCTTGATGATACAGAGAATTCTCCTTTATTAAATAATGTACACGGTAATATTTAAATCATTATAATTTATAACACATTTTTTTTTCTAAATACTTTAGTTTTGTTGTATTTATAGATCATATATTATCACGGATAGACAAAACCAAAGAATTTAGTACAAAATACAAGGGTAGAGAGAAAAATGAATTGCTAAAAAATATTAATGTACCAAGCCAGCGTCATTTAACACCCAACTGTAAAAAGCTGTTTCACGAAGCTATGAAACTTAAAAAAAAAAGTGAACGTTTACGACAGAATAAAAATAATTTTAAAACTAGAGTAAAGCTGATTGAAAAATTTGCAAAATCTCCTTGTACTGATAAACTGATGAACAAATTAAACTTAACAACACTAGAATTTTTCAAATCACAAATTAAATGTCAAACAACCAAACCCAAGGGTCGCAGGTATTCGTTACAAGACAAATTGTTATCTTTATCTATATTTAAAAATTCTCCAAAAGGATATCGTTTTCTCTCAACTATATTTTCATTGCCTTCAAAAAAAACGTTGAATAACCTTCTGAATCGTGTACCTTTTGAAGCTGGAATTAATGATCATATAATTAAAAATCTTACTCATCAGGCTTCTAAATTAAAACCAAATGATCGATTATGTTCTTTAGTCTTCGATGAAATGGCTATAGACCCATCTCTAACATATAGTCAAAGAAATGATCTCATTTTTGGTTTTGAAAATTTTGGAAATAATCAACGAAATTTGAAATTTAGTGACCATGTGTTGGTCTTTCTATTACGAGGAATAAATCGTAAATGGAAACAGCCAGTGGCATATTACTTTTGTCAAAATACAACAAAAACACCGCAATTAGTTAATTGTATTAAAGAGGTAGTAACTGCTGTTCAATCAACAGGCCTAAACATTTTAACAACTGTGTGTGATCAAGGTGGTACTAATAGTGCAGCAAGAAAGTTTTTAAAAAATGAAACAAATACTTCATGTATAAAAAATGGTGTCGAAAATTCTTATTTTGGTTTTACAATCAATAATCGTGAAATTATTCCAATATTTGATCCACCTCATCTTCTAAAAACGATTCGAAATAATTTGATAACCAAAGATTTAGTATTCTTTAAAAATGACAAGTGTTTTAAAGCTTCGTGGGATCACATAAAAGCACTATATGAATTTGATATTAAAAATGAAGCATGTGGTCTTCGAACACTACCAAAACTTTCTGCTGCACATGTGATACCCGAGAAAATAAAAAAGATGTGTGTTTCAGTGGCTTCCCAAACACTAAGTCAGCGTGTGGCAGCTACATTACAACTAATGGCAGATTGTGGTAAATTTAACATAAATTAAAATTATGTAAATAGGTATTGATTATAATTAATAATATTTTTTGAATATTTCTTGTAGTTCAAGACTTTCAAAAGCACATGGTACAGCTGAACTTTGCCTGTTTATGGACATGGTGTTTGACTCGGTGAATGGCAGTTCTATAAAATCTAAACATGGGAAACCTTTGAGAGCTGCAGTAACAAATAAGTCCCCACATCTTGCATTTTGGACTTCAGCGATTAAAGTATTTGAGTCAATGTATTTCCTAAATAGAGTTACCGGACAAAAGAGTATTCCACCTTGTGTTAATAATTGGATACAAACATTGCGCGGCTTTATTTACTTATGGAATAACAAATTAAAAAAATTGGACAATTTTAAATTTCTAATTCCAAGGAACATAAACCAGGATCCACTCGAATGTTTTTTTGGTAAAATAAGGAGCCATGGTGTTAGGAACATAAATACTACATCCTTTCAATTTGTTCTTCTTTTAAAACATTACTAATAAATAATTTTACTTATGTAAAAACAATAGGAAACAATTGTGAGTCTGACGATTGTACTACATTAGACAATTTAAAAACATTCCTTGTAGAACCAATTATTGTTCCTGAGAGTTCTTGTGATATTTCTAATTTACCTATGATTCTGGGTATACCAAGTACAATTGATAAAACAATGACAAGTGATTTTACTATTGGGTATGTTGGTGGTTTTTTAGTTCGATCAATTTTGAAAAGTGTCAACAACTGTAAAGTGTGCAAAAAAAATATTTCAGAAGACATTATAACAAACAATTTAATAAGAGTTAGGTCCTATACAAAACAAAGTCTGAGAAGTCCCAGTAAAAAATTAATTGAAATCATTGAACATATTTTTTTAGTGTTATCACAATATATTCCTCTAATTTGTCATGAAGCTAACATAAAAAAAAAATTAGACCTAGCTATTGAACTAAATGTAGAATTTATTGTGAACTGTGGAATTCACAATTTAAAACAAATTATTAAATATAAAACCATAGACTTTTTTTTATTTTCATATATAAAAAATGTCAATAAACTTTTAAGGGGAGTTAATATCAAAACATCTAACGATACAATCCAAAAAATGGCCATTGAATACTATAGAATACATAGAACAAGAAAAATTAAAATTAATAAAACTAGGCAACTATTATAATATCTCCTCTCTTTTAATTGTAAATATATATTAATTGAACTATTTCATGTATTATTAAAATTTATTATATGCTTATTATATTTATATGCATTGTATATTATGTTATTTTACATTATTACATTATTATATAATTATTATATGTTACTAATTGAACTATTTCATGTATTATTAAAATTTATTATATGCTTATTATATAATTATTATATGTTACTTTATTTATCCAACATTATAATGTCAATAAAATATAAAAATATATAAAACTAAACTTTTATTATAATATCTCCTATTTTTTCACTGTAAATTAAATTATTTTAACTATTTCATGTCTTATAACAATGTATTTTATTTTTAAGATAACCCTAAATATCATAATATTATTATATTATTTTGTAAATTGAAAAAAAAAAACAAATAAATTGTATTATTAAACTTTGTTTTAAATGTTTGTTGTGTAAATATATTATAATAATCATGTTGTTATTAAAAAAATTTTGTATTTTATATCAAGTAATTAGGGGCCGGCATTTGTCATCCGCGCACAAATGTCTATAAAAGTATCAATCAGGGGGTATGCACTCGTACGGATGGCATATGGTATTGTATTAAATACCTAGGTATTTTATATTCTATAAGCTTCATTAAGTACAAAAAAATTAAAATCAAAACTGTGACAGAGAAAATGAGCGTAAGTGCAAAACTAATTTAATCAATCTCTATTATTACATACAAAATACTACGGTTATAAATTATAAATTAATAATAATTATACTATCGTAGATAAGCGTGACTTAAATACTTTGTTTTCATCCGCAATTGTTAACATGGTAGATAGGTAGGTAGGCTTAGGTTGTAGGACAATATTCTAGGGGTAATGGGTTCGATTCACGAATATGACTGAATTTTTTTTGCAAAACGTTTTGTCACCAGGATCGAAAATAGTTCATAATCGCAACACCCGTAGCGCTTCAAAAAGCACCAGTTGTGACGGCCGAGTTTCCGTTCTATATTATCTTTATTCTATGCTCAACTCTCAACACTCAACTTCGACTCTTGTTCACGTTTCCGACTTCAACACTCGTTCTCGTTTTCGTTTTCGATTCGACATTTTTTGAAGTCAACATTCAACACTACGCTCTTCGATTCGACTTTTCGTTTTCGAACTCCACATTTCGAGCTCTACACTTCATCTTCGATTTCGACTTCGTCTTTCCACGTGTCAACCCGGTCACCAGCCAAAATGATGGGGTAAGCCAACCACTACGGGCCTGTGGCGGGCGGAGCCGACACTACGTCGATCAACCACTATGTGCAGCTCAACAGTCATAAATATATTTTCCCCTCTGTCCCCCCCTTTTGTAAAAGCACAACTTCTCATTTTTTTTCCTTTTTTCTCATTTTCCGTAGCTTGCGCAAGCCGATCACCTTGTGCCTCACACTCTGAGCGAAGTGCGTTGTTTTTTCCGGTAACCCTGCGAGGACACGTCATGAGAAATATGATGTGTCGCCTCCCGTGGGCCGGAAAAAACACGTTACCTACTCAAACCATGGTTTGCGACATGCTATTAAAGTTCATCAAGTTTCCTCTCCCCTATTATATTTTGTTTATTTGCCATGTGTCATACTATATATTATTTTGTTAAAAAGAAAAATGTCAAAATCTTACTTAAATTATCTACAATCAAAAACCTGTAAAATACATCCACGTGATTACCCTAATACTCTTCTTATTATTTATTTTCATAAACTTATTTATTTTCTTCTCTCTCTTCCAACATAAATCCTCGGCATTCAGCTTGCCGTTGCGTGTATCAAAGCCTGTGAGCTCCACCGACTTGACCCTCGGGTCCCACGCGGTGCGGCTCACAGGTCATGAGGAAAGTGTTCCCCTTTCCTCATGGGCAGGGGCGGATTGGGCCACCGGGAATTCGGGAGTTTTCCCGGTGGGCCGCTTTTTTCAAATAACTATGTATTCTTAAATTCCTATTAGGTACCAGCCCAGTAAATTTGCATTTCTTTTCCGATTTTTCAAAATAAGATAATACGAATAGGATTGAGGACAGTATGCAATAGTAGGTATATCAGGTAGGCAATCTACCTACGGTGGATTGCTGACACAACGATGAGAGACAGAAAGCAAAAATATAGTATTTTTCGAAAAGCAAAAACAGCAAATGTAATATAGCGGGGTCACTAGTTAGGACAGTTAAAAATTAAAATCGAAAACAACCCTTGATATGTTATGTAAAACCACATTAGGAACACACTTCGGGAAAAGTCTGCTTTACTTGACATCCCGCGGAAGTAGAAAATAGAAAAAGTCAACCTGATTTGAGCAGTAAGCACTGTAATATCGAAAACTATGATTAAAATATTATTGTATAATAGGGAAGTAACGTTACGTAGGTAGGTATACAATAATTTGTATAATATTTAGCTGATTGGTGAGTACAGATAGTGAACGATAATTTGTTAGATTGTACTAAGACGGAGACAAAACATTTTACTCAATATTACATTACATAAAAATACTAAAGAAAAAAAAGACTATACAATTTTTCTGGTTGTTTAGAATTGATTATTGAAGTACCTACATAATGTTATTATGAATAAACCACAGTAAAACATTTTTTTAGAAAATAAAAAGATACACATACATTTTGCATGTTGATTCTGTTAATTTACCTATCAGGTATATTAAGTGGAAGTAAATTATAAGCTTTTATTTAAGTCTAAAAACGCATTATTAAATATTATTCAATAGGTAATAACCTTTCTTATTAAATACAAAAATCGTAACATTAGTAATTTAAATTATTCACTTTTACTGGTTTATATATAAGTACTTGGAGTTTGGATTATTATAAATGTGTAAACATAAACTGTTCAAAAATAAAAATAAATTTGATATCGATGTATAATATACACTACGAATAAAGTTTTATAAATTTCATATCTCGCCAAACGTGTAGTTATGTTAAAATAGTAATACATAATAATATTATGTTGGCTAAAATTAAATATTTGGTAAATTGGTAAGTGGGCCGTTATACTTTGTATTTTCCCGGGCTGAAATCTCACCCCAATCCGCCCCTGCTCATGGGTGGTTTTGGTGGCATAAAAAGTCACTAACTCTCACATATGGCGACCGTGACAGGACTTGTCCTAAAAATCCCCTTATA
>CARXXK010000894.1:0-96946 GCA_949089665.1 Macrosiphum euphorbiae
ATGTATGATATATAGTATCTAGTATAGGTATACTTTAGCCAGCCGGATAATAAACATATACTATATTTGTTTGTAATATTATTTATTAATTAAGTTCATTAAATTTCGTCTTTTTAATATTAGATTGATATATATATAATATCATGATCCGGATTGAATTACTAGTTGGATTTATGTCATAATCCAGATTGGTATTTTTTAATCAAGATAAATAGATTATTAATAACGTTTGTTTCTATCTTGATTTGATGTCCAGAACTAGTTGTGCTACACATCAATCCAAAAACCTTAGAAGAGTAAGCTGAGATTGAAACTGAAGATAAAAAAAACGTTTGAAAAACCCTGAGAAATAGAAGAAGAAAGTGAAAAAACTAGCAAAAAACAGTAGTGAAGAATAGATAAGTGCATAAGGGTTAAATGTCAAAGCAAAGACATCAAAACCTCCTTGTGAAAATTGTCGTTCTAAGTGCGGTTCTATTTTAAATTTAGAAATAAAAAATAAAATTAAAGCAAAGTTTTGGAAAATGGATGACAAAGTAAGCAACGCGAGTTTATTGTGACATATGTATGTCCAGTTTTACCTAAATCAATTTTAGGAAGTATTGATTTTGGTTTTTGTGTAGCTCCAAAACGAAGAACCATGAAATTTCAACTGATTGTTTATATTAGCATTTTCTATACACCATCCCATTTTCAAAATAATTTCGACTTATTCTGAGCTATTTACGAACATTGTCAGTTTCCAATAATTTTAGTTTTTTATTCTATAAATATCAATAAAATGTTATTTGTCGGGTAGAAAAGCTTGAAAATTTAATAGAAGGCTCCTCTAATTTATTGTTTCATAGATAAATGAAAATATTAAAATCCGTATTCACATTTTTTTTTTTTTATATACATTTAAGTTCGAATTGACAAAATTTATCAAACTTAAAATTTAATAATTATTTTGTAGTTAAAAATGTATAAAATGTCTAATGGTTGAAAATTTAAAACAAGGTTCCAATAGTGTAAATATAAATTATTTTATTCACAATAATATCATCAAATATACTTAGTAATATCATAGGCTGACTGGCAGTTTTTCGCTCAGAATCATTTTTCTTATATAATGATATTATATCATTTAATTCAAATTTAACACCATTCATTGCAGTGACCCACTTGTCCACTTATCTACTGTACAGCAGAGCGACACCCACTTATCCACCTATTTTAATAATCTTTTAATAAAATAAGTAATTTATTTTAGTTGTGAACTTTGTTAAAATTTAGATAACAAAGAGACTGAAGACTGAAGAGCCGTTGTTTATTTTATACTTTTTAATATTAAATATTAACATTAACAAAAAAAATGCAACAAAGAAGAGTGACTGAAGAGTAGTTGTTTTTTTTATATTATGGTATACTAAATTATTATAATTACCACTAAGGAGATTTGAAATGTTCATTTTATAAATTAAATATATTATCATATTATTTTATTTCGGAGTTTAAGAGTTTTTTGGTTCAATACGTGACCGTACTTAATGACAATAACTAATGATAGAAATCATAATCAAAATTGTAAGTATGTATCTACCCTTAATTTTTTTTTTGTTAGATAGAAAAATTGTCATGTTATTCTAAACTTTCATATTCATTTCTTGAACATTTCATTTTTTTTTTTTTTTTTTTTGAGTTATGGCCTTATTGTACTAACAGTGCGAAATGACGGAATAGAATTTCAAGTAAATCAGCAATTAATTAATTACCTACTTAACAAATGAATTCTATTTTGACAAGTTTTTCTTCTGAAATAGAAAAATTATTAGATGCTTTGCTGCTAGCATATCAAAATACACTACACCTACTAGTTCTTAATAGTATTCATTTGAAAACTACTTAGATAAATATACATTGAGAGTTACCCCTAAATCAAGTTTTACCAGTAAATATCGACACTCATTTATCTCTGGAAAGTTTTATGAAACTGACGAAAGTGCCGACTACATTTTCAAATAATATTCATTACCTATAAATGTTCCTATATGTACTCCAGAGATTTCAGATATGGCCTATGCAAATAGAGATAACAAATTTACAATTTATGTTTATCCAGCCCAATAATCCATATCTAGCAATTTCATCTGATAACCAACATTTTTTGGTAATAACCAAAAAAGTTAATTTGTTTATACAATGCTAGGGTCCTTATTTTTTTTCTAACAGAAAACTAAATTATAGACTACAGTGTTTATAATTTATATAGTATTTGCATATGACTTAGATTCAAATGATATACATTTTAACATTAAACAATTCACGGTAAATGTTTTTTTGACATGAAAACGAATAGACCGAAATAGTGAAATATAATTAAATTAAAAACAAAATAAATTAACTTAACTTATATTTTAAAATGAAAAATTAATTCGTTAATTTCATGTTAATTAAAAATGAAATTAAGTAAGTTAACGGTTAAGTTAATAAAAAGTCAATAGTTACTAGTTAAGTTAAAAAGTTTAAATTAAATTAACTTTTTAACTCATAAGTACCCAGCCTTGATATTATAACTAACTTGAGGGTAACTGACAGGGGTAAGTGAAGACAGCCGTGGATGTCGGTATTCAGAAACGGAAGAGTCAACGACAATCCACGCCACTAACCAGAAGTTTTAAAGTTATAATATATAAAAGATGATATTAATATATACGCATGACCATTGCCTTGGTGGCTTGGTATATGTATCCCTAACAAATGCATGATTTACAGTCCAGCAAGAAAATACAGTCGGTGGAGGTTGGAGTACCGTTATTCTTTGCTACTGGATGAACATGATATCAGAAAATACAACACTACCACTGACACAGCTACCGTTGCTTGACATCCCAAATCTGGGGTCCATATTTTAATGGAAAAGGGGTATATGCAACGATTGTCATCATCGGCATGTACATTACTTCCTACGTTGAGCACGGCTAATATGCTGAGTGTTAGTAATGACTAATGATAAATGTAGTCGCTCAATATATATTATGCTGACTAGAGTTTAGTAGGCATCGTGTTAATAGTTGAGTCAATAATTGAAAGTAATATAGAGGCCTAGGCCTAGTTCTAACCCCCCCCCCACAGGTTTAAATCTGTTTCTGGGGAACTGCTGTGATGTAAACTTTTGACGTAATTTCAATACGTAATAGTGCCATAACACGTTGTACCTATTAAATAAGTACTCTATTCAATATTTTTTGATAAATTTATCACCAACAAAATTTCCCAACGAACGAGTTTAGTTATAAAACGTTAAATGTCGACAAAAGACTTTTGAGTAAAAATAAAAAAGAGCACTATGGGAAATATATATAGGTAATATAATATGGTGTTGTAATAAAAATGTTATGTTGAAAAATGTAATGCTACCTTAAAAATATTAATTTGTATATTACCTGTCCATCTACGTTGAAAATATGCTCAGTTAGAGAAAATCCAGCATATGAAAATATGGCTATAAACGGTAACATAATAAGCAACACACATCCATCATAGAAGAATTCTCTTACTTCATCTTTGGTTTCACTACTAAAAAACCATGCTTTAATTGATCCCAGTAATGAATATCTATAATTTAATATATGTATATCAAATATCTAATAATTGTTCATCATAATCGATTCTTAGGTATTAATCGTATACTAAATTATCATTACCTTGCGACCCGCCTGGTTTTATATTCAAATGTACAAATTTCACAAACACTAGAACTGGCTTGTAGGAGCCATTTTTCCAAACATGTTCTATGCACCTTGGACATACTTCCACGACAAAAGCAAGGAGAAATGCATTTATTTGTTTCGTCAAAATCGGACTGTAAACATATTCTACAAACACTGGATACCGCTAAATACGTACGAAAAGGTAGCACTGAAATAAAATAATTACTTCATATTCAGGGCTAAATTTACTTGGAATCTCAGAATCGTTGAATTCAGATGATGTAGATACCGACATATCTGGTGTTATATCCAGAGCTGCGCTAGGTAGTTCATCTTGATTTATTATATCGAGAGTATCTGCAAATTTCTGAAGTATATTAATATATATAATTTCACTTACAAATCAAAACATGATTAATACCTAGCATTAAATTATGTACTATGGCTTCTGTCATTTTTCTGTTCAAATTTTTAATAATATTTTTCTCAAATTTTATCTATGATTAATTTAATCACGGTTTATTTATTTACTTGAAATTAAAACCGATTTTTGTCATAGAAACTCTATAAATATTATATTTTATTTTTAACTATGAACAGGTGTTTAAAATATGGGACGGAAAAATGAACGACATGTAGAATTAATATTATTTTTTTTTTTTTTTTTAATGAACCTAATAACGTCAAGGAATTTTTACTATATTTATTAAAATCTTATTATCATAATACCTCCCAAACAAACGAATATTTGGCAATCACAATGGGACCGCACCTCGGATAACAAATTAAAAAATATAAAAAAAACCATACAGAAATGGCAATCCCCCATAAACACAACCCGTAAAGCAGATATCGTCACAACTAGAGCCAGAATTGGCCACACACATCTCACCCATTCTTTCCTTTTCAACCATGATGAACATCCAACCTGCCATCAATGTGACCTACCACTGACAATTGAACATCTCACACTCAGCTGCACCAAGTACAACCATGAACGAAGCATCTTAAACTTCCCCTCCAACATCGAAGAAGCACTCGGTGAAATCAACACCGATGCCATCTTCAACTTTTTTAATGCCATCAAAGTATCCAACCTATTATAAAACTACTGTTTTACCTATTTATTTAACACTACTATTTTATTTTATTTATCTACTCATTTTGTAATTTGTATGTTACTATGTGCATAAGACTTTATCAATATTTCTAATCTTAATCTACCATTGTAAACCTTTTCAGGCTAATGACCACCGATGTCGAAGCCTTATTCTTAATAAGAAAAAAAAAACTTATATTATTCCCGGTTTATTATTAATATGTATTACTACGAGCCAACGATTATTATTATTCACGTAAGCAACTACAGTGTTATGTAACATTTTAATCCCGACCCCCTCACACCTCAGTGTTAATCGACTCGAGTCGAGGCTCCAGTCATCGACGCCGTCTTTGCTACCATCGTCGAAACCAGTGTGGCACACGGTGTAACACTGTAACCTGTCACCCAATTACTTATTATATAAAAGTTCACACTAACCATCCCACTACAATAACTATGCGACACCGTCAACGACTGACGGTGAATATAAGGTAAGTCAATAAAATGTATTATTTACCTTAAATTGCTTGAAATTATAAAATAGTAAAAGTTATACCTTTAGTATTAAAGTCTCTCGCTGACCTTATATAACTAAATATATTTGGTAGTAATAATAGCATAATAATTAACAGGTTTAATGACTCAATACAAATAAGTATTTAGGTGCTTAATTTTATAACATACATATGTTTGCATATACTTTTATAAGCTTCTGAAAACAAATTATTATCACTTTTTAGAATAAGTAAATTTGCATTTAAATTTGATGTTGGTTGCCATCTTGTGGATTATGCGGAGGAAAATGTTGTTGCTTTTGTTGATAAGGTGATATGTTTTCAGAAGAAGGTAGTTGAGGATATTAATTTGGAATTGGTTCGGGATATATGTTGTGGTGTAGTGTATCTATAGAACTGTGTGAGGGAGCCGCTTGTTGATGTTGGTATGATATTGGAGAAGACGAATGGAACGAATTAAAATACCCGGAATGAAAATATGGAGCATTATTCTGAGGATAAAATACTGCAGTGTGATAGGAATAGTTATTATTTTGTGGATGAGATTCATTTTGAAAAAATTTAAGTGCGTACATTTTAAATTCTAATTTTTTACCACCACTTAATTGTTTTACTAGAGGAAGTAAAGATTTCAAAAAAAGTTCATCCACATCAGTTGATTGTTGTTTTTCCAAGTGATTTAATAGTTTGCTCTGAAAAATGGTCATTAGTAGGTGGGGTGTTCTGTGTGCATATGGACATATCTAGTTGCTGTGATGGGTGTTCTTGGTCTAATAATGTATGATCTTCAACCACTTCATCTGTATCCGAAACCTGTGCTTCTGATACGTTTTGTGTGTCGTTTATAAAATTTCCCGAGGCACTATTCAAATAAATCAAAATATGTAAATATTTAATTAGGAGATTATTGAAATTAAATAGTACCTATATTACAAAAAAGCTTTATAATTTGATAATAACTACATCAATAATTGAAGCAAAAAATAAAATAAATATTTTAATACTTTAAACCAGAACAAAGTTCAGATAGAATTTTTCATATTTCTTCACACATATAGTTTGAAATACATATTATACCCAACCAAGCCTGGGCAAGTTAATGATAATTTTTAACTGATTAAGTGAAGTTGATAGAACACATTTTATTTTTTTAACTCAGTTAAGTCAAAATTATATGAAAACTGACAATTGACTTATTATTTATTAACTTCAATTAATTTTTTACATTATTTTTTATTATATAAAGAGCCAGTTATATGGTTTAAAATAATAAAAACTAAATTTGGATTGGATTAAAAGTAACTCGTTATCTATTAAGTTTACATCAATAAAAATCAGAAGTTAAAAATTAAGTTAATGAAAATTAAATTTTAAAATGGTAAAATCAACTTAACTTTTAATTTAAATTTAACTTTTTAACTTGTTTATGCCCAGGCTTGTAATCTACCTGTATACATATATAAATTACATTTGTATATAGTTTACCAGAAAGAGCTGACAAATTATGAATGTTTTTAATTTTATTTTTTTTTTCTAATAACTAAATAGTCACTAACATTAAACGTATATACAATTTAAGATTAATGTATTGATTTTACAATGCTGTATTATATTAATATTTAAAAAAAATTTTGTGTCTGTAATCACAAAACAAAATGATTCAATTTCCACGTACATTTCCCCACCCCACCCTTTTCAATTTTTCAACTTTATCCAACGCCAATATTTAGTGCTCAATTCCTGCCAATTTCTGCCGCCACTCCCGGAATTCCTGCTCAAAAACACGCCCCTCAAAAATTAAAAAACCACGGGTTGGGCGGGGGAAACGTTTCTCCAGCCCCACCCCAAGTCGGAAATTGACTTTTTTAACTTTTTCCAACGCCAATATTTAGTGCTCAATTCCTGCCAATTTCTGCCGCCACTCCCGGAATTCCTGCTCAAAAACACGCCCCTCAAAAATTAAAAAACCACGGGTGGGGCGGGGGAAACGCAGCACTAAATATTGGCGTTGGAAAAAGTTGAAAAATTGAAAAGGGTGGGGGTGGGGAAATGTACGTTCAATTTCCTAAAGCAGCAGATTTTCTGGTAGGAAATTTAATCTACATGGTACTTTAGGAGGGGGGTCAATCAGTGGAGTATTTAGGATTTTGTTGCCCCTGGTACACATTTTTTCAATGACCTTTTCCTAGTACCAGTTTTTTATTGCAGCAATATTTCTTACCCATAAAAAAAACTTACAATACATGTGATTTGCTAATAGTATCATGCAGTATAAAAATCTATCGAGTTTCCTAGAATATTGAATATCTTAGATTTTCTCAGTAGTACCCATGATAACAAAATAATCGAAGCAAATTGTAAAATTTATTAATTTATTTTCATATCTATTTACAAAATGTCAACAAGTTAACAAACATCATTAAATTAATATCTTTCGTCGCGCTTTTGATCTTTCAAAATCTTCAATTATTTCATCATAGTTTAATGAAGTTGTCAACTGAGATTCAATATTCAAAATCGCCAAAGAGTTTAAAAGAGTATCATTCATCGAAGATCTAAGATATGATTTAAATCTTTTAAGAGTACTGAATGAACGCTCGGCCGAAGTGTTTGATGCAGGAACACACAAAAACATTCGCAATGCAATATTAACGTATGGGTAAATATCTAGTAAATTATCATCTTTCATGACTTGACACAAATATAGCACCGATTTTGTGGATACGCTTTCTGGTAAGCCTTTTAAGTAACCACGAAAATGAATAAATTCATTCATAAACGATGTATCCAGATCTTGAGGATATTGTTTTTGTAACTCTCCAGCTTTTTGTTTTACTTCTAACACTGACAACTCAGTAATGTTGAACAAAAATCCAAATGAAGTATTAATCTTTTCATAAGAGTTTATACGCTTTCTCAACTCTGTAAGTAAAGAGTTTATTATGATAAAAAAAAGTATTAATTTCAAAAGATTTTTTACTAACAAATGTTGTATAGCCTTCAGATGATTCCTCAAAAGGCATTTTCCTTTTTTTTATGCGGGAAACTTTATATCTATAATTCCAGTTTTTTCTATGCAAAGTTTTTCATAATGTGAAAAGCTGTATCTCAAATCCATTATATAATTTATCAATGATTTATATAGGGTTATGACAATAGTCAAATCAATATGAACATTCTGCAATTTCTTACTTACAATATTGAACCTCTCTAAAATATCATTCCATACTGAAACCAGAATATCCACTTCTAAACTTTTCATATTGTTCAATAGTCCATTACACTCACATTTAGTTTTGGAATTTTCAGTTGGATTGTTAACGAAAATATTGAACGCCTTCTAAATGTCATTCCAATTGCGTGATAAACTTAAACATGCCTCATATCTAGCCGCCCATCGGGTATCAGATAACCTTTTAACAGTTACATTATCAGGTTTAGATAAGCATTGATCCAACACGTCCCAACGATTGGTGGATGCAGAAAAAAAGAATAAAAATGCTGAAGAAAATTAAAAAATTCATTAGCATTTATACAGCAATTAGCAGCACATTCACCAACTAGGTTCAATGAATGTGCTGCACATGGAACGTAAACAGCATGGGGCATGCTTCTTTGATTCTTGCTTGGAGTCCAGAATATATTCCTGACATGTTGGAATCGTTATCGTAAGACTGTCCACGGCAGTTATTAATATCTATTTCATTTTCTCCTATGGCCATAAAACCAGCATCTGCTAAATCTTTAGACTTGTGTCCTGGGTTTGCCAAAAATTGCAAAAATCGTTCAACTGGTTCACCATTATTTGTTATTTATCTAAAAGTAAATGCTAGTTGGTCTGTATGAGAAATATCTACTGTTGAATCAACAATGATTGAGAAATACTTTGCATTTTTTATCTCATTAACAATTGTTTTCTTTACTTTTTCACCCATAATTTCTATAAACTGTTCAAATACTGTAAAAGATAAGTATGATGTTTCTTCCTTTTCCAAATGTTGGTATATGATTTTGAAGGAAGGGATCAAACTCAGCAATGAGTTCTAAGCTCATAACAAAGTTACCACTATGAGTTGACCCGAATTTATTCTCATGGCCTCTTATTGCAAGTCCTCGAGAACTTGGTGACTTCACAACAGCTGCAACTCGGGTTAAAACTTCTTTCCAGTAATTTGTTTCTGTTTGGACTTGTAAAATGAGTTGATGGTCAATTCACCCTACTTCACTTCCTCTCTTTTTCATCTTAAGAACACAAGTCTTGTGATTTATTGAATTTTCATGACCATTTAATTTTTGATCGCCTTTTTTCCAATCACAAAATCCAAATTTAGAAAATATATTGGAAGTATTCGGACCACCAAATAGTCGACATGGTGCACAGTATATGCAACCCTTACTTTAAGAGTAAACAATAAACTTACGATTTACAGATTTTCCATTAACAAGCTTTGTTTTGATTAAATTCGGATTAAAGTACCTGAAGTATGATTGCTGTTTACCACGAATATTTCTAATATATAGTTTCTTTGAAGAAGAAAAGTCAGTACTTTTAAAGTTTTGATCAAAACCATTAAGTGCAAAATAATCTATGGTACTTTCATTTATATTTCACAATGCTGGATCTTTACTAAATAAAATAAAATAAACAAAATAATAATATCAGAAACATTTAAATATAAATATATTGGTACAACTATTTTGGATAAACTTACTTGGGAATAGCAGTTTTTTCATTTATTCTGAAGTTAGGGGTCACAGATTGGGGCTCAGTCTTCTCAGAATATGTACTATCATCAATAGTGGATTTGTGCAAAGAACAAATAGAGTCATAACTATGAAAATATTATAGATATTGAATGTTATGACACTACATTATATACCATATAACTATTAGGTACATTGAGATATACCGGAAATAAACATCCGGTACATAGTAGGTTACCTTAAAGAACTTAAATTTGTTTCAAATTTATCTTAGAAATTTTTCTCAACTTCATTAACAGAAACATTGGTTCTAGACTGTTCAGCAATTGCACTACAGTTTACAAGTACGGCATCATTATTTTCATCAACAATGGATCTTTGACCAATGCCTAGTTATAAATAAATCAAAATTAACCTAGATTTGTACCTAGCATGAAATGAAAATGAAAAATAATTTATATAGGTATAATAAATATTAATACTTGATGTGTTTTCTGTGCTGTTAACCGTATTTTTAACATTAAAATAAGCATTAGGTTTGTCAACTTTTGACAAAACATTTGCAGTTTTAATTCCTTTAATTTTTGCCTTTTTATGATTCTCTCCACCACTAAGCTGCTTTTTGCAATTTTTAACTATCTAAATACCATCAACCATTCAGCAAAATAAAAAAAAATAACTAATAAGCATTAAGCGTGATGTACACATGACACATTACAAAGTTAAAGCAGTGTTTGATACTTTGCATAATTTACTGTTTTCAACAAATACAATTTATAATGCTTAGGTACTATATATGTTTAAGGTTGTGGATTTGGAATTGTTTATTGTGGTAATAACAAAAGATTATTTTTATGTCACACTGACGATTTTTACATTTTATTAAAAACAACAAAAGTATACACTGTTTTTATGATTTTAATTTCGAAGGGTACGGAGTGAAAGTGCGCACGACGGGGTGTTGGAACTTACCGAACGGTATGACAGAATACTCCGACTATTGCCCCATAAACTGCGACAGATATATGGTCAGTGCAATGCCGGAATACTCTGACTATTGCACTATTGACTGATATAAATACCGTCCGATAAGTTCGAGTGTGGAAGGCTTTTACCTGAAATGCGCAAGTCTGCCCGGGTGGGTCTTGCTACAGATCAGGTAAAAGACTGGTACTAGGTTGTCGGTCTTGCGGCCTTTTATATGCGGTCTATCGGCGATTATTTTAGGCGGTCTCGTGTTCTGTGACAGACTGGCAAATCGCCGGTACCGTGTTCTGTGACAGAAACCCGAAACCCCAAAAGTGCAATCGCCGATAGACGCATAAATAATAATTAATTTATATAATTAAGAAAGGACGTATTAATTATAATAACATAAGCTACGATAAGCACGATAAGCTTTGAGACGGAAGGGCAGTGGTGTGCTTAATTATCTTCGCAACTGTGTGTGTGAACAATAGATATTTTGTATAATAATATAAAATAATTGACTGATTATCATAGCTCAAGCTTTCAGCTTCGCATAATTCAGATTTGACGCTGCACAACACCATGGAACTTCATTAGGTAATTAAAAATATGTACTTACTCTGATAGTCAGATGAGTTAGATGATTAGAAAATATCAATTTCATCGTTGTCAGAGCAATAGACTAAAATGTTTTAACTTATACTTACACTATTTCACACACTGTAAAGATGTTATCACTTATCATACTATCACTATCACATTGTCACAGCAGTAATTAACACGTTACTAACATCATGGCCCTCGATGTCATAAGAGTGGTAGTACTGTGTTTTTGAACTGCAGACGAAAAACAATAAACTAATACACCCGTGTTAATTATGTAATGTGGAGATTAATTTCACAAAATATCTGTGTTGTAGTGTTGATACTAATATCACGTTTTGACGTTTTGTTGAAATTCACTTGCCTATAAAAATAAATAACTAACAATTTTATTATTTTTTTTTTTAACCTGTTTAAAAAAAAACTCCCATTTAAATTTGCTGCGCCAAAAAAGTGCTGCCCGTGGCAACTGCCCCCCTTGAACCCCCTAAATATGCCACTGGGGTCAATAGTAAAAAAATACCAGTATTTTACAAAAGCGTGAGAAAATCAACACAATAATTAATGAAAAATTGAGGTATTACGACGATAGTTTTTAGAACATTTTATGATTTATTAACTACAAATAATTTAAATTTTTTTGACATTTTGATTAAAAAAAATCGTGAATTTTTATATTTAAAATGTTTCATATTTTATTAAAACAACTTATCAGGAACGTTGCAATAAAATTCCGACCTTCCTTACTCATCGAATACAATTTTATTTAAATTTATATAGAATAAAAAACTAAAATAATTGAAAGTTTTTAATATTCAAAAATTAAGTTGGTGCATTGGATAGTTCAAAACTTAAAATTCCCAGTAATTTTCATAAGCACCAGGAAAAACAAATGAATAATTAGGGAAAAAACGTAAATTTTTACACAAAAACGATTTTTAACAAAATCGAATTTGGTTTTTGGTGTAACTCTAAAACAAAAGATTGTAGATCCATGAAATTTTGACTGAATGTTTATATAAGCATTTTCTACACAACATAACATTATTTTCAAAATACTTTGACTTATTTTGAGCTGTTTACGGTTATTTTCAGTTTCCTATTTTTTTAATTTTTTTTTTTCTATAAATATCAATAAAATTGTATTTTTTGGATGAAAAATCTTGAACATTTAATAGAAGGCTCCTAATATATTGTTTCAAAGGCAGATTAAAAATATAAAAAATTCGTAGCCACAATTTTTTTTTCTAAGCATTTTAAATTCAAATTTTTACAAAATACGTAAAAATAACGATAATTTTCAAATTATATTGAGTTAGAAATTTATAAAAAATTTTCTTTTGGAATCTAAGATTTTTAAATGCAATACAAGATATATCATAAGTTTGTCTACTTTTATCAAAATAAAAAAATTAAAACGCATAGTTGTAAAATTAATACATTCATCAGAATCTAAAATTTAAATCCGATATACATTTTTTTTTTAAACAATTCTAAATAGCAAATTGATAAATCTGGTTTTACATATTATATTAAATTTACCTTCTTCTATCTAAATTTGGTTTCAAAAACGATAAAAAATCAGTAAAGTGGCATTTTCTCTTTATTACTGTAGCAACAGAACCACTTTTAATATTTTTCTCTTGGTATACATTTCATATAGTTGTCGCGTACATGTCTCCATTTTTTGTCCTTTATATCTTTTGCTAAAATAAAAAATTTATTTAGTTACTAATACATTTTTAAATGTACTGTTAGATATCTGTCAATTGGAACTTGTTTTAAAGCCATGCAATTTGATTTTAATATTGTAAAGAGCACAGTAGGGGGGGGGGCGTAAAATATCGGAACGTATTCGCAAGGACCGTATAAATACGGAACAAAAACGTTTAGTCCCGGACCGTATTCTCGAGGAAAAAAATACGTACACCGTATAGTCACGACTCACGGATCGTAGAAATGCGGAATAAAATATTGTTTGAACCGTATTAAGCCCCCACACAGTATATTCCAATGAAAACAATTAAATAAATATTTAGTTGTAATTTTAAATTAAATATTTGTAACAATATATTTACCCATAATTTAGTAAACTTTTAAATAAATAATAATAAATATTATTGAAGTTTTAATAATTATTATATATTTAATAAATCAAATGTTTATTAAATGCAATTAAGTCAATAATAATGAAATATTTAAAATGTATTAAAAATTAAATATTCATAGTTAAATATTTATTTTAAGTTTAACAATAACCTTAATTTATATGTTTGTAAATTTATAATTAAAATATATTTAATAAACTTAAGATAGTACAAAATTCAAAATCAATGATATTAAGATATATAAAAAATATTTGTTTATAAATATTTAAAAATTATAGAGGTTAGGTGTATTTTATGTATAAAATAAAGTGTGATTTTTTTAAGCATGCTAGCTCTATTTTTATGTATATATTTAAATTCTGATTTTGGTTTTTTTAAATACAGTTGAAGACAATATTTTATAATACTTGAAATGTTTTGTAACACGCTGCAGAAGGATGATCCTTTGACAATCTTCGGTTTTTCAAATACGGACCCCACCTTTTATTTTATTTTTTAATTATTTAGTAGATATTTTTGCTTGATAATTTTGATGCATTTAAAATCAAAATTCGTTCAAGTAGTATTTGACTTCTATATATTACCATTGAGTATAGATAGTATAGAGAAACAATGTATATGAAATATGGCCTACGCTTCCGGGGAGGCGGCTAGTAGATGGCGCTTTAAAGAATTCGTCGCGGAGGCGAAAACAGTGCAGTAGTTCTACATACTAATAATTATTGTACACTATCGCCAGCGTCAAATAAATCATTTTATTAATTACATAATATATTATCTATGTATAATATATTAAACAAATAATCTATGTGTATTCAAATATATATTTGCGTATCTCATCATTGTTCGTTACATTATAGGTACATGCAGTGCCGTCTTAAGGCATGGGCCCGTAGGGCCCGGGCCCGGGGCCCCGAAATTTTAAGGGCCCCAAATTCACATAGATTACATTATTTACCGAATATCATAATTTTACATTTTTTGAATGTTTTTAATATAAATCTCGAACGAAAAAATATTTAAATTAGCTTTGTATCAAAATAATACAATTTGATTAATTTCTAAATTTTATTGTTATTTCTGGTCCACATTACACGTACATTATTTTTACGTGCGCTATGCTATCGCCGTTATCGGTTATTTCGATTTGTTTTACGTAGAAGCACATAGAAGTATTGCGAGTGCTATTTATAAAATAATATGAAATATCTTATCTTATAAGCTGTAGCGTCGACGCCGTTGTCAATCGTCATTGTTGACTGTACAGCTGCAGTTCATAGAACATTACACACACATATAATCGGATAATCCACATAAATATCTACATTTTGGCTCGTGTGCGTTTAATTTTTAATTCAAAAAAAATTTGTCTTACGTAAGTAAACTTTACACTAACCTTAATATTTATTATCTTCTTTATTATTATAATTATAAATTAATAAATTACACACTCAACTAAATAGAAAATAACAATTTAAGAACGGTTCTTAATTATGCGTTTATGACGAAGAAAATAATCAATGTGTAACTGTGTAAGAATGATTGTCGAAATGGAGGTGCTGAACCTCAATAATTAAATCTGTTTGTGTGAAAAATATTAGGTTTTTAACGATTGTTTTTCTTTCTATTATTTCTACATCACCAGTGATTGACAATTTGCCGACCGTGAATCGTATTCAGTTCCTGTGTACCTATTATTTTATCTATGATATATTCGATACGCTCAAGACGAGAGTTTATTTAAAATTATTATTTAATTTATTAAAAATGTTGCGAATTTGATACAAACTGTTTCCTTAGTATTATTATAAAATAGGTATTTAATTTGTCATATGACGTAGTCATGTAGCATGTAGGTCTAGACGGTCTAGTAGTTACTGTTTAAAATTGATAGAGCAGAATCGAATATTTGTAGAAGACGACTGTATTTTTTCCAGATGTTCTAACTATCGACAAAAATATTGTCATTTCAAAATGTCAAAGCGTTCATATCCTAGTGGTGCTTCAAAGAGGCAGAGAGCAATCGTAAAAGAAATCAACGAAAAAAAAATCATAAATTCTTTACCTAAGCTTACAGATTTTTTTTCTTCTGTTCCTCCCAAAGAAGAAACTAATTTAGTTTTACCAATATCCCAAGAAACGATAACAATTAACCAACAATCACAAGTATCTCAAAATCCTACTTTAAGCCCTAATAAATATTTCGTTGATTCTCCAGAAACAGTTGAGGACAATTCATTAGTATCAAATGATCCCGGAAATTGGAATACATTAACTGAGGAAAAACGAAATATGTATATTAAAAAAGGTTCCAAATTTTTTCAAAATAAAGATAGTGACTTTTCAAATTCCACACGAAATTATACAGAATCAAATGGTAAAATTAAAGTGAGACACTTAACCAAGTCAATATTCACTCGTCAACTAAAAAATGGTGAAAATGTCGATAGATCGTGGCTTTTATATTCTCCCTCGAAAAAAGCTTTGTTTTGTTTTGTATGTCGTCTCTTTTCTTCTACAAAAACTGGATTTAGTTGTGAACAAGGATTTAATGACTGGAAACATGTTCATACGGTTGTCTTGGAGCATGAAAATAGCTTAATGCACAGAGAATCTGTCATGACTTTTTCTGTTAGGACCAAAAATAATGGTCGCATAGATCAAGAAATATCTTATCAAATAAACTTAGAAGTAAATTATTGGAAAGAAGCATTAAAGAGAATTGTTGCTGTAATAAAATTTTTGTCGTCACGAGGAATTGCGTTTCGCGGAGAAAATCAAATAATTGGATCTCAACACAATGGGAACTATTTGGGCTGTTTAGAGTTAATAAGCCAATTTGATCCATTTCTTTTAGAACATTTAAATAAATATGGAAATCAAGGCAAAGGAAATCCTTCATATTTGTCAGCTAATATTTGTAATGAATTTATTAACATAATGGGGAGACAAGTGCTAAATGCAATTCTTTCGGAATTAAAAGTGGCTAAATATTATTCAATTAGTGTTGATTCCACTCCTGATCTTTCTCATATTGATCAAATGACATTCATTATTCGGTATGTTAATGATGATACTCCAGTTGAACGTTTTTTGGAATTTATTCCTATTGATGAACATGGATCTGAGTATTTATTTAAAGTTATTTTATCTTTTCTTGAAAAAAATCAGATTAGTTTGAATAACTGTCGTGGCCAGTCGTATGACAATGCTGCAAATATGTCAGGACAATATGCTGGTCTACAAGCTAGAATAAAAGAAAAATGTAATTTTGCTATTTTTATTCCATGTGCAGCTCATTCTTTGAACTTGGTAGGGGTTCGTGCAGCAGAATGTGTTATGGAAGCAGTAAGTTATTTTCAATTTGTACAAAAATTGTATAATTTTTTTTCGAGTTCTACCTATCGTTGGAGTATCATGAAAAAGTGCCTAGGCTCACATCATGTTTTAAAGTCACTATCAGAAACTAGATGGTCTGCTCGAGCTGATGCTGTTACTGCTTTGTGTAATGGTTACAAGGAAATTTTAGATGCTCTAAAAACAATTGAAATAGATGATAAGACTTCACCAAATGTTAAAAACGAAACCCATGGCTTAATTAAGAAAATGAAAAAGTTGGAAAATATTGTTCTTACTGAAATTTGGAGTAAAATCTTATCAAGAATAAATGAAACAAACAAAAATTTACAAAAAGAAAACCTTACTATTGACGTCGGTTCAAAATTATTTGATTCTCTTGCTGGTTTTCTAAGTGAGATTAGAGATAACTTTTATAGTTATGAAAGTTCCGCTAGAGAAAAATTTCCAGATTCTGACTATAAAGATTTACACCAACGAACTAAGAAGAGGAGTATTCATTTAACATTACCCGGTGAACTGACAAACAAAAGTACATCGTTTTCAGGTAGTGAAAAATTCAAAATAGAAACTTACTTCCCAATAATAGATACATTAATAACTCAGTTAAAAATTCGTGCTAAATCATACAATACAATAAATAAACTGTTTGGATTTTTCTCTAATTTAAAAAATTTAGAGACAAAAGAAGTACAAGTCCATTGCAAAACATTTGCGGAATTTTATCACGTAGATATTAATGAAAATGAATTAATTTTAGAATGTATACACTTAAAAGCGTATCTATCGGAACTTGATATTTCTGAATTCAGTATTTCTAGTACATACAAATGTTTAAAATCAAATAGACTAGAAGAAACATTTCCAAACATAATAATATCTTTCCGAATTTTTTTATCAATGATGATTACCAACTGCAGTGGGGAACGTTCATTTTCTAAGTTAAATTTAATTAAAGAAGAGCTTAGAAGTACAATGAGCCAGAAACGGTTAAACTCCCTATCTTTAATGAGTATTGAACATGAACTACTATCAAGTTTAGATTATGAAAATGTTATTGAAGACTTTGCGAATGAAAAAGCTAGGAAGAAACCATTAAAGAGTATTTAATAATTGACAAATTTATATCATGTTTTTTTTTAAATTATATTAGTTTTTGTTTAATGAATTACATTTATTTTTTAACTATAAAACATATTGATGTATGAATAATTAATATCTTGACGTTATAATTAATAGGAAAGTATTTTTTGACCGTTTATTTTGAAAGTAAAATAAAGAATAAAGTAACAGAGATTTAAACAAAAATTCACTTTTTACTTTTTTTAAGTGTAATATTTAATAAATAATATGCATTATGTGTTAAAAAATTTATATACCATAATTTAGTAGGTATTGTTAGGCCCCCGAAATATGTTGGGCCCGGGGCCCCGTAAAACCTTAAGACGGCCCTGGGTACATGCCTATTCGTTAATGGTATTAATTTTATAAAATATTAATACATTATTTATAACGTACATAATATAAGTATTATTTTATTACCTACCTATTTATAACAATGCCGGGTGGTACTTGTTCTTATTTTAACTGCATGAAAAATCGAAGTAATAACAAAGGATTAAAGATGTTTAGATTTCCTACCGACAATTCATTGTCTAGAGAATAGATACTTAATTCAGGTTGATAATACATTAATACTTTATAATATTTTAATCATAATAAATTGTATATATTAATATACTATATATTATAATAATTATATACATACAATATGTTAATTCGTAAAACCGCAATTAAATAGGTAAATCGAATTTTAAATTTTTTAAGGAAATATTACTTTGGATTTGTTGTCTCCTAAAAAACTAAGAAACCGATATTTAAGTGAAAATCTCTTTCAAAATAAGTGTTATACCAACCCTAATGACAAATCTCGTCTGAACTATGGTGCTTTACCAAAAAAGTATACAATGGCCAACGGTAAAGGAATTTTTTAAAAATTGTTTTTATTATTTATAAACAGTAGAAATCGTTATATTGAGGTTCAAATTAGGTACACATGCAGTTTAGTTCCCACGCGATTTTTCGATTCCCCCCCCCAAATGTGTGTTTTAAAGCACTGAATACAATAGTCTAATTCAAAAATTCTCGTAAATTATTATTTTGGAAGTTATATTTTTCCAAAGTTTACGATTTTACGTAGTTACCTATGCATGCACTTTGCCGAGGAGCGTAGTGACGAGTGCCGATACACGCGTAGTCACTGCCCAAGCAAAATAACATTTTTATTTAAATTTTCACATATCCATAATTGTTTTGTCCCTGTTACCTACTTGAGGTGGTTTGCATAACAAGTCGGGGGATATTTTCGATTTGCGGAGTGGAGTGACGATACACTCGTATCGTCACTGCGAGAGATATTAAGCTGTGATATTGTGTAAATTTTGATTTAATTTACGAGTTTTTAAGTTTTTAATTTTTAGTTTTTAAACAGCAAATACGATAATTAAAATCTATTTGCATATATCCATCTATCATAAAAACAATCAATTTTAAAAATAATCAGAAAGATTTTTCGATGTTTTTATCGAGGATATCACGTATTTTTAAAAATGTACTGTTTTATAGTTTTTATGGTATAACTTTTGAAGTAAAAAATGCGAGAATTTTTGAATCAGATTTTTGTATTCAGTGCTTTAAAACATTCATTATGGGAAAAAAATAATCGAAAAAATTGTTTGTTAATTAAACTGCATTTGTTCCTCAAATTATTTTGATATTAATTAATTTATAACTTTTAAGTTAAAAATATTTGTATTATTACATGCCTAAAATATATTTTATAAAAAACATATAGTATTTTGAATAATTTCATAACGATTAATGACAAAATTACTTGATGTTAGTGCATTAAAATAGTCTTAATTTTTAATTCCCAATGAATGATTCTACGACATTTAAAAGAATTATTATTCTCTATTTTGTATTAATAAATATTTTATAATATTATATCATTTTTTTTTTTTTAATTAAGACGATGTTGATAATAATAATGTGGTTATCAAAACTACCAAATCAACTTCAAATTATACACCACGAAAGTTATTTACTAGGACAGGTAATTGTTTGATTAAATTTTGATAATTAGTTTGGTTTTGCTATCTTTTAAAACTTAATAGAAAAAATTATTAAAAATGTTGATATTGTTTAAACTGACGCACAGTGGTCAAAACGCTATTTTAGCGGCTCAAAAGTCCCATTTCAAAATAAAAATATCAAAACTCTATTAGCATAAGTTCCTTAAGTCAAATATAAAATTTCTTAATCATACGTTTATTTTTAACTTGTTTATACCTATATCAAAGTGGAAATTGTAAGTCTTATGGCGTTTTTCCCGTTATTTTTAATGAAATTATATATATTTTTTATGAGGGAAATACAATATCTTTCCGAATTTTTTTTTATTATTATTGTATTGTATTGTATTTATTTTTATTCTAATTTCGAAACATTTATAGAAATATCAATTATTATTAATACAAATTTATAAAATGTACAATGTTTATAACTAAGGATTGAAAAGATTCTAGTGTATACAGTATAATTCATACTGTAACCAAAAAAATTAAAAAAATGTATAAACAAAGTTTATTTTTACAGACATTTAAAATTCAAATTTGAACGAAATTACATAATATTAAACCCAAGAATAAAAATTTTAATTATTTTGTCGTAATTTAAAAACATTTTTCGTTAACATATGAAACTTTTAGATTACATTAGATTGGCCCTTTTTTCTCTTTTATAGTTTTGTTGGATTATATTTTCCTTCACCACCTTAAGACATGCCTTGACTAAATGTCCATAAGTTCAATATAAGTGTAGTATAATTTTTTTTACAGAAAATCCGAACGCCGACGACATTTTATCACCTGTGCAACTAACACTATTAACACCTAAACAAACGTACTCAAGAACTCAAAAAATGTCCCCTGATTTAGAACATTTGCAATTAAATAGCCCTACATTTTCTATTTCTCCAAAAACAAAATCATATATTTCTGAGCTAGTTCAATTTCCCAGTCCACAAATAAAAAAAAAAAGAACACAAATTGGAAAAGGTTTTAGAATTATGCAAAAAGAAAAAGAAATTGTTAGGACAAAAAAGAGCTAAAATATGTTTGTTAAAAAATTAACTGAATAAATGTAAAACTTCTAAAAATAATATAAATCCTAAATATTTTCTTAACACAGCTTCATTTCATTCTAAAAATTCTAAAGCCTTAGTGTCAATGCAGCTATTACATAATAAAAAAAGACGCTGGTCACAACGAGAAAAAAATATTGCTGTATCTATTTACTACAAGTCTCCAACAACATACAAATATTTAAGGAAAAATAATGTAGTTTTACCGGGAGTTAGTACTATTCAAAGTTGGTTAAATTCTATAAAATACATGGCTGGATGTAATGCAGAATACAATGCTCAGTTAAAAATTATGGCAAAAACTATGTCAGTTCAAGAAAAAAAATGCGTTATTTTAATTGATGAAATGTCTATAAAAAGTTGTTTGGAATATAATGAATCCCTTGACATGATTGAAGGATATGAAGATTTTGGAAATTTACGCCATTCAGGAAAGTCGGCTAAACTTATTTTAGTGGTAATGATTCGAGGGTTATGTAATAACTGGAAATTACCATTATCATACTATTTTAGTTCAACAGGCGTTAAAGGAAACCAATTAGCCGAAATTATGAAACAAACTGTCGAAACTATAGTAAAACTTGGATTTTCACCTGTTTGTATAACTTGTGATCAAGGTACAGCAAATCGTAAAATGTACACTTTACTTGGTGGTAGTTCAGAAAATCCATTTACGGTAATAGGAGGAAGAAAATTATTTTTGATTTACGATGTCCCACACTTAGTTAAACGTGTTAGAAATAATTTGTTGACTGGGAACATTGTAATAAATAAGAATGGTCAAAAAAAAATAACTGATTCCGAAGACTTCAGAAATACCTACAAAATAGACAAGACTAGTAAAACAGCAAGAGCTTTATGCAAAATAGACGAACGGCATTTATATCCAAAAGCTTGGCAAAAAATGAATTGTAGACTCGCCATTCAAGATTTTAGTCATACAGTTTCTGCTGCTATAAAAACGTGCACTAGATACGGCAGATTTCTTTTTAGAAACGAACAATTTATTTGATGCATTGAATAGCAAAAAATTGTATGATAAAAATCCTAACAGAAGGCCCATGTCTGAAAATAACGATAATATATTAAGATATTGTGTAATTCTTTGGAAGCATTTAAAAATGCAGAAAAAAAATAAAAAAACGTCATCTCAGGAAACAAATAATATTCCACCATGTTTTATAGGTTTTGTTTGGACAAATAATGCCGTTTTACAATTGTATGAATCAAAAAAAAATGAAATGGGACAATTCTTCTTGAGCACTAATCGGCTTTGTCAGGATGCTTTTGAAAATTTATTTTCTATTTTTAGGCAAAAATGCGGCTATAACAAAAATCCCACCTGCAGGACCTTTAGATGTGGATTTTCAAGTATATGTTCATTTAGCTTATTAAACTGTACTTCAGAAAAGTCTAATTGCGAGGAAGATAATGATACATTTTTAACACCGAATATATTATCAAATACACCTTCTCCATCGGTGGAATTAGAATTTTTAGATACAGTTGATGAAAATAAATCAACAGAAGTTGATTTAGTCAAAGAAATTGAGGTAGATGAAGACAGTGAAATATATGATTTGGATTTGGAGTATGAACGTAATAATGAGGGTGGTAGATTAGAAGAATGTGCCGTTATTTATTATGCAGGATATTTAGTAATGAAGTGTTTGAAAAAATTTGACTGTGAAAAGTGTCACACAACATTATTACACCCTGACAAAATATTGAATGACAATAATCAACTTTTGTTAGTTCATAAAACATACAATGTAAACTTTGATATTGATAAAGGATTAAAAGTACCATCAAAACAGTTAGAATTATTCACTAAAATATTTCTAGATACATTTAAGACCAAATTTCCTATTGTTAAAAGTCACAGTAATCTATTGAGCAAATTAATTGATTTTGCAACCACAAATATGACACGCTGCTCCAATATCAACATCCAAGATGAATGTTCAACACATTATAAATATATAATTAAATTGTTATTTGTAGTAAGAATTCACAAAGAATGTAAATGGACAAGAAATAACAATAGAACCTTCATATATAATGGTACAAATAAGCCAAATGCTGAACTCAGGAATATTCAGAACTTATAAATAATTAACATAAATGTAACAGGTTATTTTATTTCTTAAATATTAAACCTTTTAAATTGCAAATTAGGTTTATAGTAAATTTATATTATATTTTACATTTAGGTATTGACATTCGTTAAAAAAATAATTTAATTCATTAAATTTTCATTTAAACTCTACTTCAGTTTCAAAATTATTTTAAATTTACATATCATATTTTTATACATCTTATATAATAAAACGCTAATAACGCGTATAAGATCCGCGGGGAGCGCTGACGGCACTCCGCGTTTCTTCCATGACGACCAATCACAATACTTCCCGCGCGTTCGCTATAAATTCCGCTCGCTTATCTCCCTTTTCCTTATCGACGAATATTTTCGAACATTATTATTATTATTATTATTATTCCGTATTTCTATATATTATGAAAATTGGGATATTTCCGTGTGACCGTGTGTAATATAATATAAAAATTCAGAAACGGTTCAAGTGCTCGAGATTCACAAATTCAAAAAACCTGTGTTTTTCAATTTTTTGACGAAAAAATGTGCCGTTAACTCGCGACCGTCGGCGGAGTGGGGGGGGGGGACCCATTAAACCAGTAATTATTTTTGACGAAGCATAACTTAGCCGGTATTCGACTTAGAGACCCCGGACCAATGGGCATCTCAATTTTTTAGGCCCCAGATGAATTTTCAACATTAGGGAACCAAAGCCCCCACCCCCCATATTTTGAGTTGAGTGTAACTCGGCCGGAATTCAAGTTAAAGACCTCGGACCAAGGGGGAACCCATTCTTATTATGAAGACTACCGTTTTCCACTTTAGGGAACGGGGGCACCTCCTCCCCCCCCTTTTGGATTTTGCTTTTTTGATGGATTTTGGTCCGGGAGAGTACTAACACCCACCTCGCCAAGGGGAAACTCGGGGTTTTGAGTTTTTGATAGGATTTATTGGGATTTTCTTAAATATTGTTTTTATTGATAAGGAAAGTGATAAGAATTTTATTTTATCGCCCCGAGCACGGCGATGTGGCTTAAGAGTCATACATTTGCCTCGGAATTTCATCTGAGTAGGTGGCTAGGTTGGTTAGACGTTAGGATAGGTGACCCGAGGGTCGTGGTTTCGAAACCGCCACCAGGACATTAGATAATTTGCGGCAGCTGTGATAGAAGGAATTTTTTTTTCGCGTTTTTTTTTTAGTGTTCAGATTTTTTTCAAAATTCGCGTTATTATAATATTATATATATCGGTATTTATATATATTTATTTTGCAAAAAAATAATAATTAATACTTGATTTTACCGTGGCCAACCTTGAACCTACAATATAATTGTAATGTAGTACCTACTTGATATATTACAGTTTTTAGGTGATTCCGATTGGGTTAAATATTGCTACAGATTATAAATACTGTTTAATACGATATTAATAAACTATATTAAAAATAGTACGACTATATGACTGCTCCATTTGCCGTTTTTTTTCGAAAATTCGAGTTTCAGCCCCTTTCGGTCGTATCACCCTCCCCGTCGACGACTTATTCGAGTTCCCCTCTAAATTTATAGCCGGCGTGCGGCCCTACTTTTCCACAGACGAGTCCCGGGGAGGAGAGGCGTCGCGAAAATAAGAGTAGGTACCGTGTAGGTATCGCTATATACAGGCATAAATACATGCGTCTCGAGGTTCGATTTTCTTCGCGAATCTCGTGACGGTCGTCCGCTCGCCGACGCTGTCGGATCGCCCGCTCAAACTCCCTTTGAACCACTTCTAAACGGCGTTCGCCTTTCGCGGGGACGGCAACGCGGCTTAAGAGTCATAGATTTGACTCAGGTTTTCATCTCAGTAGGTAGTTAGGTAGGTTAGGCGTTAGAACAGGTGACTCGAGGGTCGTGGGTTCAAACCCCCCGGCCACCGGGAATATACGATAATTTGCGGCGGCCGTGATAAATTAATTTTTTTTTCGCGTTTTTTTTTTTCGTCGTTCGCTATCACTTCCGTCTTATCATTTTTAACGTAAATGTTCCGATTTTTTTCAAAATTCGAGTTTTAACGCCTCTACTGACTTCGGACCTCCCCGTTGAAGACTTACTCGCGTTCCCCGTCAAATGATTTAGCAGAGCGGACAGTGTCTTTATTACTATGCATGGGCGTGAATATATTATGCGACGAAGAGTTCGATTTCTTTTTTTTTTTTCTTTTTTTTCAAAAATTTGAGTTTTTGAAAGGAGCTCCTTTTGGTCGTATTACCCTCCCCGTTTGAATCTTATTCGCGTTCCCCGCTAAATTTATAGCCGGTGCGCGGCCCTACTTTTTCACAGACGAGTCCCGGGAAAGAGCGGCGTCGCGGAAAAGGGAGTAGGTACCGTGTATGTATCGCTATAAACAGCAATAAATACATGCGTCGCGTCGTTTTTTCCTGTTTTTTTCTAAAATTCGTTTCTTGGACGTTTTAGTGGTTTTACCCTGCCTGTTTGGATGTTATTGGCATTCCCCGCTAAATTTATAAGCCGCCGTCGTCAGTACTTCGCTCGAGTCGTGTTCCGCGGAGGAGATCGGGGAGCGGACAGTGTTGTTATTACTTTATACGGAAATGAAAATATGCGACAAAAAGTTCGATTTTTTCATACACATAATACATAAGTCATAACACAGTTATGCACCATTTTAATTATGCAATTATAATTACTAAATAATTTAAAACATCATATGACATTTAATAAATTGGTAGGTAGGTACATCATATATTATATACAGACATACAATATAACAGCAAAATATTATGATAGTAGGTACTTACGAAGATAAGTGCCAAAAAATTTTATAGTGTATTCATTTATATATGCCTACGTTTAATATGATAGTATTACATTTCAATAAAATTTGTTATTCACCAATATAATTATCTATTTGTTAATTTGATTTAATTCTCATAATTAAATAAATATACATGGTAGGTATATCAGATTTAAACGGCCGTTTCGAGCACTTTTCGCTGTAGGCGGATTGTCCGTTCGGGAATCGACTTTCACCCGAGATGATTGATAGGCGATAGCTAGACACTCAAACTCAGAACCCGAATTTCCGATTTCAACACACATACGATAACCGGACATACACGTCCGGTGCATGGTCTGCGATCCGACGTAGTCGGATTGCCTACCTGACTAGCTACTTGCATACGAGCGACTTACACCCCCACTGCACCTGACACTCGGGAATCGACTTCCACCCGAGATGACTGATAGCTAGACACTCAAACTCAGAACCTGAATTTCCGATTTCAACACACATACGAGAACCGGACATACACACCCGGTGCATGGTCTGCGATCCGACGTAGTCGGATTGCCTACCTGACTAGCTACTTGCATACGAGCGACTTACACCCCCACTGCATCTGACACTCGGGAATCGACTTTCACCCGAGATGACTGATAGCTAGACACTCAAACTCAGAGAACCCGAATTTCCGATTTCAACACACATATGAGATGACTGATAGCTAGACACTCAAACTCAGAACCTGAATTTCCGATTTCAACACACATACGACCGGTGCATGGTCTGCGATGCCTTGCCTTTCTGGCTGGCTGTGTCTTACGATCGACTTGAATCGCGTGACTTACGACTAGACACTCTTCCGAGCTCAAAAATTACCGCTTAACCAGTGCTGCCAACACGACAAAACACAATATCCGACGACCCCCCCTTCCCGTCGCAGGCCGGATCAAAAAACCCAGCATCGTCGACAAAGATGCACCACCGTCTACACAGTCTTTCCGCCGCAGATAAAGGTGATAAAGGTCAAGATTATAAGATAAAATATATGTACTTGATTCAAAATTTTAGAACTTGTGATGATGTGGTCACCCATCCAAAAAAATAAATAATTAATTTAAGTGGGTTCGATCTAAACTAACCGAATATGAATACAAAATAGATGTACAAATAAAATTGTTATTTTAAAAACAAATGAAAATCGTAAGTTATGATCTTTTAAAACGGTCACCCATCCAAAAAAAATTCATTTGAAATTTGAATATAAATATATTCATAAATCGAATAAGAAGAAAATTATATTTAGGAAACACAGTTTTAATTTGCCAATTTTTAAAACCAGTCTAGAAGTGGTCACCCATCCAAAACAATAAATAATGAGTTTAAGTAGGTTCAATCTAAACTAACCGAATATGAATAAAAATATAAGTATAACTGTTTTCCACTAAACAGATTCTTGAAAATCGTAAAAATATTTTTGAAAGCGGGCACCCATCCACGAAAAAGTACACTGTACTATTACATAATGTTACTTACACTCAAAGTCTTATAATTTTAATAAGATAATCATTAAAATAAAATGTTTTAAATAATGTCGATTTTCAGTTTTTGAGACGGTCACCCATCCAAAAAAAATGTGTTTTTAATTAGTAGTTAAAATCAAATACGAACATTAATTTTGAAAAAATTGTATTGATAAAAAGCCGATTTTCTACAATGTCAGAAAAATGTTTTGATGGTCACCCATCCAAACAATATATTTATAAATAATAAAATAACAATATTATTATTATTGAGCCATCACTAAAAATTTAATTTATTTGGGTATGTATTTTATGGCATTAAGACGACTGTAAATGGCAACATGTCATCGTTCGATTTGGCAACGTCAAGTGATGAGCAGGTGCGTCAAATAAATTATTATGTAAAACAATAATATTATAAAAGTAATTTTATTATTATTATTATTATTTTACTGCACCTACTAAAAAATAAAGTAATATTGTTAATTACTGGTAGCGCGCTCTATTGCCAGCGACATTGAACTAATCTAGCGTAGCATAAAATATCGAGCACTGTTTCTCTATAATATCTATACTCAATGATATTACTTTGTATTCTAAATAATATGATAATATGAAGTCTATGTTATATTATTTCAAGTATTACTATACATCGTAATATTATGGTGTAATTATTTTAATAATTCAGAAAATATACTCATTAGACTTTTGATGCATAACAGTTTTCAAGAAAATCATCCACTAAATAATTTAAAGTAAAAAAGTGTTCACATTTGAAAAATAGAAGTTTGTATCACCACAAAACCCTTCTTAAGTATGAGAGAATACGGAGCTTTTTAGGGCTCCGTAAACCACCCACGACAAAAGGGGAACACTTTTGTCGCGACCTGTGAGCCGCACCGCGTGATGACCCAAGGGCCAAGTCGGTGGAGCTCACAGGCTTTGTACACGCAACGGCAAGTGAATGCCGAGGATTTATTAAAGGGGAAAATAATATAAAATAATAAGAATAGTTTTAGGGTAATCACGTGGATATATTAAATTGGCATTACAAGGGGAAATTGAAATTTAACATTAAAAAGATTAAGAATAATATGACAATGATAATATGATATAATAATTTTGGCGCACGGCAAATGCAAACAATATAATAATAGGGCACACGGCAGTTACAAAGTAATAATTTGGTGGCACATGGCATATATAAACAATATTAATTTTTTAATAACATTAGCGGGGAGCCAGAACATGGCATTTATAAATTGAACATAATAATTTAACTTTGGTCGCATGCCTTCCCGGCCCGCCGGAGGCGACACACCATATTACTCATGGTGTGTCCTCGCAGGGTTACCGGGAAAGCGTGCCGGGCTTATGAAAGCCGAAAACAAAGGGGAATTACATTTTTTATGGGACCCGCGTCTTGCGACGCTTCCCTGGCGCACAGGTCATACGGAACATGGATTCCGCATAACCTGTGGCCTACGTGCTGGTAAAGGGGGGACAGGGGAAATAAAGACATATTACGACATTTGATGTGACGAGCTGCGTGGTCGATGTTGTAGGCTGGAGCAGTTGTGGCTGCCGCCGGGGCCCTCGTGGTTTACTCAGCCCATCATGGTGAGCGATCGCAGATGTCACAATATGTTGACGGTAGTTGAAATATATTTTCGGAAGTTGGTTGTTATGTCGATCAACTCGGTTGCCTCGTGGTCTGCAGGTCGTTTGGAAAAAACGAGTGTATGAAGTCGACCGGGCAGGTGTGGAGACGTCAACCAGGCAGGTGAAAGGCCGTAAGAAAAGTGATTTTGCTGACACGGAGACCCGCCGACGGCGGTGGCTTGTTGCCGGCGGCGGAGCTTTTCGTCGTTGGTGGGGCAGGTCAGTGTCGTCATTGTGTGGGAATGTACAATATTTTCGGGTTGTTCAGGACTGTTCTGCCGGTGCGGTGCCGTCGGACGCGACAAAAGCGCCGACAGCAACGGCGGCCGTGTGTGGCGACATGAGGACACCGTGCACTGCGGGTTTGTGGGGGCCGGGGAACAATAATTACATAATACTGCGGTCATTTCTGCAATAGCGCGCGATAATCATAATAATTTATAAATAAGGTACGCTCATTAGTGGCAATATGGGTACAGGTATGTTTGTGATTATAATATGAATGCAAAAAATGCTGTGACGTTACAAGTAGTACAAAAAATATCAAGAATTTGAAAATATGATCTTACCTATGTAAACTTAAAACTGCTAAGAATTCGAAGAAATGTACCTACTATTAAAGTTAAAATGAGGTTGAGCCTTGAGCATCCTTAACAAATTACCTTGTATATAATATTATATAGGTACCTATATATAATGATATACTGACGCGACGTTTAAAAGTTCGTATTTGCATATTACAGATGATAAATTGATAAAGTACAAACTGAGATATAGTGAGATTATTATATTATTATTATAATTTAATATGGTTTTACATTTGTGTAACATATTTGTACTTCGTAGTAATGTTATATTTTGAATTATGATTTTAAAAAAAAAATTATCTTTGAAACAATTCATAATACATGCAAATATAGGTACAGAACATAATATATTATAGTAGTCGTGGAGCGAATTTTGTTTGAGATTGACCAATTCTACCTAATTTATTTCGATAAAATTTAGCTTTAATATTTACTAATAGTAAATACTAAGTAATACCTAATATAATGAAAATCTAGACTGACAGACCTGCTTTATGCCGTCTCTGCTTAGAAGTACCCCCCCCCCACCCCACTCAGTGCCGTAAAAACCGGGTATGCAAAGTGTGCACCGCACACAGGCCTCGGGCCTCATAATATATCGAAGAGCCTCAAAAGATCTAAAGACTAATATTAAACTCATATAAAATTATAAAATATATAAATTATTTATTATTGATTTGGAAAGGAAACCAATGTTATTTCATTTTTTTTTTTATATAACATGGAGGCGTGATCACTGTTTTTAGATTTTGAGCGGAACGAACAAATGTATTGAATTTACAAGATGTGTATAATTTTTTTCATTTCTGTGGGTCATCAACATTGAGTAGTAAAAATTTTCCGAATTTCGAGATCAGCATTTTTTCTGTTAGAAAAGTGAATCTAGTTGGTACTTTTTGAAGATCGAATCCGAAATTTTTAGTTTTTGATATTAAAAAGCGTCAATAAAAAAAAAAAAAATGTAATTTTTACTTAAAACCAAAATTTTTATTTTTTGGTGTAACTCGAAAACTATAATAACCGTAGACCATTGAATTTTTCACCAAATATTTATATTAATATTTTCATTAAATTACATTTTGGAAAATTTTTAATTTTTTGAGTTAGTTATAGCCTTGAGAAATTGTTTTGAAATTATGGATTATTTTTAATTAAAAATTTTTTTTTTTTTTAAGCTCGATTTTTTGTTTGCTGACTTTAAAAATTGCAAAAAAAGTTTTTGAGATGTGTATTGAAAAAGATAATAAGGGGCCTCAATATTTTGGTTTAGTACACAGGCCTGAAGTAGCCTAGTTACGGCACTGCCCCCAGTGGCCACCACCATGGAAATAAAAAGCCAAGAGGTTCATAAAATATTAACAACTCGTGAGGTACAACATGACAATTTATTATTAAACGGCTAGAGCTTTTTCAATTATTTATTCAATAAATATTTTATACATCATTTACCTACGTCTTAAACATAAACTTAGACAGCTGTGCTCAGTGGCGCCGAACTCAAATTTAAGTAGTCTGGCAGGTCGATAGTCAACCCGTACTAACCTACCTACCTATTTTATAAAGAAACTGGTGGGGGGCTTTGCCCCCCCCCAAAATACTATACAAAACAATTACTATGGGTTCCTTGATTTTTTTTTATTATTGATGTTAATTTATATAATTTTAAAACCAAATACTATATTATATATTAAGATAATACAATTTTGTTACCATGGGATTATTATTTTTATTATGTACTTTAAATTTAAAATAACTTAGTCAATATTTTTTGTAGATACAGACAGAAACCAATTTTGTTTTATAATTACCTAATATTATAAAAAAAATATCCTGTTACATTTCAAATAAAAATACAATAACATTAAAAAATAATAATATATTATTTAAAACTATCTTAATATATTAATAGGTCAAAGCTTTTGTTAAAACAGAAGACCTCATGGCAAAGTTATCAATAATTTTGTCAGTATCAGTTTTTATATTAGATTCGCAGGAAATGATCATTAAATCTTCAAGTCGATCTTGGATCATGGTAGAACGAAGTCTTGTCTTTATTAACTTAAGTTTTGAAAAAGTTCTTTCTGGCGATGCACTGGAAATTGGAAATTATTAATAAATCAGATCCATTTCCGCTAATTTCATCAATTGACATTAAATTATTATCATTTCCATGATTCTAAAATACATTAAAAATTAAAATTAATAACCTTTTACAGTTTTAAATAATATATTAGTATGTAATATTCAGTGGTTGAATTGGGGGGGGCGCGGGGGGACGGAGTCCAACTTCTATTTTTAAAATATTTTAGCGTACCCCTTCTAATTTCAAGAATTGATAAGACATTTAAATGTTGGGGGGACGCACAAATGTTTTATACTTTTGCATACCCCTTCTATTTTTTTTCCAATTCAAGCACTGGTAATATTATAAAACAATTAACAAGGATTTAATTTACTTGGTGGTATTCATTTTTATTCATATCATTTTCTAAATCAGTAGCATGAACTACAGAAGAATTCAATAACAAGTTAGCAACATCACATTTTATTTCATCTGTTTTTAATGAACTATCAATATTTTCTTGAGGAATCTAAAATGGTCAAACATTTTAATAAAATAAAATTAATACATACTACATAGGTAAGTTCAGCACATATTATATAACATCATATCTGATATTAAACATATTAATTGTACATATTCCCTTAGGAAAACTCAGATAAATGACATGGATAGTCCTTAGTCGGTATAAAAAAATAAATAATTAATCATAAGACATTCAGACTTATCAGTATACATTTTTTTGTCTCAACAGGAATTTTACCTGAAATAAAATTTTGAATAAACAACATTCTCTAATTTAATTAAACCATTAATAATTAAACAATTTTGAACACATATTATTAATTTTGGTTAATAGCAGTTTTAAACTAAAATCTAAATTAGGTAATTTTATTTAAAAAACATGTGATTTAATATATTTTTAATTGTTATAATTGCTCTTAGCAATGCACCATAAAAACGTGTAGATATCTATAAGTTATGAACTATTATTATTACTTATAACTAGGTATATATTAATTTATAGCTGTGTACAATAATAAAAAAAAGTTAAAAGGGACTACCTACAGCTGTTAAAAAAATAGTATTGTATAAAATATCTAATGTGAATTAAGAAAAGGGTAAACATTCTTATTATGTATGTAGGTACATTGTACATTACTACCTTAAAATATGATAGCTATTACCTACTTACTTTTACGTTTGCTTTAAAGTACATTGAAATTTTTTTTTCTGGCCGACTATATGGCTTTTCTGTAGTCTTCGATATTGTTTCAGACGTTTCAGTATAAGGTTTTAACTTTTTTTTTGCACAAGCATTTGTGTGCCTTTTCCAATTTGTCCAATTGATATCACAACGAGCTTTTCCACAAAACTCACAGTTTGTATTAGACATTGTTATATTTTATAATTTTATTATAATATTTAAACACAATTTTGCAAGACTTTTTTCCAAAACGGAAGAAACTTGGCAAAGAAAAGTTTAAAATGGCTATTTAACAAAAACGATTACAAAATAAAACAATACTGCATTATTGCCAGTCAATAATTATTAGTATGACCAAAATAATAGGGAGATACTATTTTTGTTTTTTTGTAAATGTTGAACATTAAGAAATATCGGGAATGTGGAACATAAATAGAATGTCAACAATAAATAATAATATTATAAATATTTTGTTGTTACAGGCTTGCCACCCATGTTTATTGAATGCCCAAAGTACCTACCTAAATAGCTGTCGTATATCTTTGATCGTGACCGTGGTGGGCTAATCATTATTTTATCATATTTTATCAATCTCTGACTTGTCTAATGTCTATTGAATGATCTGAATGACATAATAAATATAATACATATTATAAATGATTGACAAACGTTTTTATGACCTCAAAATATATTTAACAAATACAAAAATTTTCCAACAGGCATCTGGGTACCACCCACCCCATAATTAAGTATGGCACTTGCCATACTTGACCACCGTCTTCGGCGCCACTGGCTGTGCTAGTGTGCTACCCTGGCACCCCAAGGTTAAAATTTTAACTCGAAAACTGTTTGGTATCATGTAACAATTTGTAATCAACCCGGAGCCCCAGAAAATTTAAGATTAATTAATTAAAATATCTTAAGTATTGTACCTACACAAATCAATTATTAGGAATGTTTTTATCGTTTATTTTAATACATTTTTTTTTAAATTTAATACTTACCACATTAAATGTTATTATACATTATACATAAAAATTTTATGTAAGTCTTTCAACAAAAATTTACTGGATTACTTATGAGTTTAATATAATTGATCATGCTTCAATGATTAAGCGTATGGTTCATAATCTCAGTTCGTCCAAGACTCACTAAGAAGTACTATTCATTTATTGTAAGCATATAATTAATCACCTGATGACGTGACCCGCGGCCGTCACACATTGTCCGCTATTACTACGGCGAACATCATTTCGAGGTGACTGACCTGCTAGACACCCACGAAAATACGACCAACTTCGAGGAGGTGACTGACCTGCTAGACCCCAAAAGATATATTCACGTAAATTATATAGCTGATGTACCGGTTCGTGTACTGGTCGTCACGTTGTCTACCCGGGTGACTACGTCCAACATCGAGTCGGAATGCCTACCTGGATAACATAGATGTGTGACCTGCTAGACACCGAAAAAACAGACGGTTGCTATAAGACTTTTATGAACGCCAGAAATATTTTGAATTTTCTTCACGTAATTTATTCTTTAATTTTGAGTTTTCGGTAACAGTAATGAACGTCGTCCACGATTCGACGCAGTCGGATAGCATACGTGATGACGTGCCCCAGCGGTCGTATATTGTCGGATTGGCTTTAAGGGTGACTACGACCAAAGTCGAGGAACGTGACTGACCTGCTATACCCTAAAAAAATCGCAGCGGCTATGTGATATTTGAATTTTTTTACGTGATTAACATAAGTAAAAAATTTTGACAGCCATCCGGTTAACTTATCCACTGGTAACCTAATCCACCATCTAACATCCACCAATATAACATCCTTATCACAAATCCACTACCCTCGGAGAGCTAGTCTAAATCTATAAAACAGAAACACGAGTGGCGCCGCCAATGTGTTAAATCCGAACTGCTATAGTGAACAATGGAACGGATGGCGGGAAATCGCGGCGGCGTTATCACTCCTCCTTATCGCTTTTTTAAGTCCAGCCAGAAGACCCCCTACGGTCCCCACGGTTTTTCGGCCGTAACTCCCCAACGGTTGCTCCTAGAGTTCCGGGAAAAAAATTTTGCCCCCTCGACGCAACCCTAGCGGCTCTCGAGGGCGCCGACCAGCCCCCGCAAACCCGGACCCCCTATCCCCCCAGGGGAGGAGTTCGGGTCCCCCGATAGGGACAGTAAAATCCGCACCGCCACACCGATAGGGACAGTAAAGGAACGAATGGCGGTTATCACTCCTCCTTATCGCTTTTCGCGGTTTTTACCGTTTTTCACGATTTTTTTTCAAAATGTTCGAGTTTTACCCCCCTCGGGGGCCCCGGAAGTTCCCGTTCGGACCTTATTCGCGTTACTCGGTAAATTTATAGTCGGCGCGCCACCCTACTTTTGGCCCGGCGGGCCCGCGGGGGCGGATGTCGAGTGCCAACGGAGCGCCGCCCCAGTAAACACAGCACGTATAATATACGTGTATACTAAGGATAATATTGGTGTATATAATATATACGTAATTAATATTCGTATAATATACGTTAATACTACGTGTATTATTGGTTGGTCGAACTTACATCGATTTACGTGTAAGGATATACGATTATATTAGGTTTAAAATACGTTGATACATATTCGTATATTTTCCGTGGTAAAACTACGTTTAATTAACGTCGATCATACGTGTAATATCGGTTGGTCGAACTTACATCGATTTACGTGTAAGGATATACGAATATTTTAGGTTTAAAATACGTTGTTACATATTCGTATAGTTTCCGTGGTAAAACTACGTTTAATTAACGTCGATCATACGTGAAATATCGGTTGGTCGAACTTACATAGATTTACGTGTAAGGATATACGAATATTTTAGGTTTAAAATACGTTGATACATATTCGTATATTTTCCGTGGTAAAACTACGTTTAATTAACGTCGATCATACGTGTAATATTGGTTGGTCGAACTTAAATCGATTTACGTGTAAGGATATACGAATATTTTAGGTTTAAAATACGTTGATACATATTATTAGTAATTAGTATACTAATTAATGTAATAATACTACCAATACGGCAATATATGATTTTGTTGTGAGTTTTTAATACGTAATCAAACATTTTTTTAATTTGATTATTCACAAATTTTCAGTGCCTCCTTTTTGATGAAGCTTCAAATATATTAAATATGTTTGATAACTAAGTCTCCAAAATAAAATTAATTAAAGTAGTTGATCAAAGGCCAGGACATCATTAACCAATAGGCTGAGTAGGCTACAGCCCAGGGCGCCAATCGGCCATTGTAAAATTGGGGGAGCCTCAAAATATTTTTTATCACATGTGTCGGAACGTACCATGATTTTTCCATTTAGCCTACTTGCAAGTTCCAAGTCCTTCAGGCCTTGTCAAAGGCTGAAAGATCCAACAAATAAAAAAAAGGTGCTCTGCTGTACAGTAGGTTACAAGTGGGTCACTGTATAATGGATGATATTAAATTTGAATTCAACGATGTATTATCATTGTATATTTGTATAAGAAAAACCATTCTGAGCGGAGACTTTATGTCAGTCTAGGTATAAGACATATTATATACTAATCTATCGTATTAAAAAAAAATTACCTATAATAAATTCCAAATTAATCATATCACAAAATCCATACGGTACTTATAATGCGTTATACGTCAACAACAAACCACGAATAATATATTATACAATCACAACAAAATTTTCACTTTTGACCCCCCAAAGTACCAACTAGAATCTAGATTCACTTTCCTATCAGAAAAGCTACTGTTGAAGAAAATCCAAGTACTTTTACTGTCCTAAAACGTGATGACAGACAAAAAAAAAAATAAAAAAACACACATCATTGTAAAATCAATACATTCATCGTTCCACTCAGAATCTAAAAGTTGTACAATAATCTGATATTAATATTAATATGAAGAACACGCAAGAAAATTAATATTATAATTCGGTTTTTCAATTATTGTTAAGTTTTTATAGAGTAGTTATAATTATACAATATTATAATTTATTTATTGTTCTCGATTGTGTTTTGTGATAGTGTATTATTGATAGCGTACGTGTTTTTTCGGGTATTTCCATAGACCTTATACTCATAGACGGAACATACATCCGGTATGCGGGCGGGTGGTGCGGTTTTAATAAAATAGTAAATAACTATTGTATTAATTATAATTTATAATCTAATATTATTGATATTAACTATCAGAGCTCGAGATCATACGGTACGATGAATTATTTTACTATATGAACACAAGTATTATTGGTATATATGGGTATTGGGTATTTCAGTACTCGGAGTCGGTATATTATCCATGAGTTCTATTTTAAAACGGCTTTCCAACTCGATGGCGGGCGGGTAGTGGTACGGAGCCACGGAGGAGCTACTCACACTAACGTAATTTTACACAAACGGTCGGCGAGGAATCAAGAGTCAAGACGCGTTTACTAATTTATTGTACGACATGTCCGCTAGCTGCTGTCTGCTGATGTTGATTCGCGTTTTATTTGGTTCACATAATATTACTTATTAGTTACCTTTATTAGTATATTAGTTATAACTGTCTTAAATTGTCCATAATATTGTGATTTGTGTTCATATAAAGAGTAACGTAATGACGATGTTTGAATTTAAATAAAAGTTTAATAATAATTATTATTACTTATACATGTATACTAGTGCAAGTATACTAGTTTTTGTATTGTATTGTTTTTGTTTATAAGTTATATAAGCTTATATATTACTATAATTACTAGTATAAAGTGTGCTTGTTTGATTGACGTTCGAGTATACAGCTGATCATTGACGTAAGTACTTTGATACTTTATAAATTATATTATTATTTAGGTAGGTACCTACCACGTTTATATTAGGGTAATATTATACTGGCCTGTGTGTGACAGCGCGCAGTTCGTCAATAAAATTAGTGTTTTAATATAATTATTAAAGGTGTAATTGGAGTTTGAATTAATTAAATATTATCTAGCTATATATCTATCTAACTAGTTAGTATGGTACCTATTAGATTTTATAAATTGTATTTATTCAATGATAGATAAAATATAAAATATACTTAGGTATATCGTATATATATATGTATAACTAAGTATATATATAGGTATTAAGTGTTGAAATATTATTAATTAAATCCACCCACCAGTAAGGTACTAAAATGCATCACATATTTTTATGAACCGCTCTTCAAAATCACACAAAAAAGCATAAAATTGTTTAAAACTAGGTACTGTAGGGAAAGTCTCGGGGACAGTAAGGTTATTAATTACTAACTTAAGTTGATACAAGTTTAATAATTTTTTCTTTTATAATTTTCATAAAAGTGGTATTAATCCATTTTATAGTGCTACATTTTGGTATAAGTTAGAATTGAAATAAATGCATTTATATAGCTTCATGAAGCTATATAAATAATTAGTTTTAGTAATTATATGAATGTTTGTTTTTTTGATTGATTGATTTTGTTTTAAAATTTAAGAAAATGCCCAAAAATGCTTATAAGCCTAGTAGCTGCTTATCACAAGTTTCTAAAAGACGGAGAGAAAAGATTTTTGAAATTAATCATTTAGTCAACAACACAGATAATATTATTTCTCCGCTTATTTCTGTTCAATCCGAACAAGTCGAACCACCTGAGAAATGTTCTCAAATACAGGGTCCGTCAGAACAAACGCATGTTTTTCGAAATAATACTACGCTAAAAGTCATTTCTTTAAAATAATTTTTATTTCATCAAAAAATGTAGAAACATATGCAATTTTTTTTTACTGTAACAAAATTTAGGTTTTAAAAATAATGTCAGTCATATGGCGCCCTTGAGCCGCAATGCAGGAATGCAGGCGCTCCCGAAACGAGTCCATCGCGTCGGTCAGCATCTGTCCTGGAACTTCACCCACAACTCGTGTGATCTCGTTCTTCAATTCATCTAGGGTTTGTGGCTTGTATTGATAGACTTTTGATTTTAAGTGACCCCACAAAAAAAAATCACACAATGACAAGTCAGGGGAGCGAGGGGGCCACAGAACGTCACCAAAGTGTGAAATGAGACATCCGGGGAATTTTTGGCGAAGAACCTCCATTGAGGTACGAGCTGTGTGTAATGTTGCCCCGTCTTGTTGAAACCACACTTTTTTAATACTGACATGTCGTCTTTGAAGCTCAGGGTGAAGTTCCGGGACAGATGCTGACCGACGCGATGGGCTCGTTTCGGGAGCGCCTGCATTCCTGCATTGGGGCTCAAGGCCGCCATATGACTGACATCATTTTCAAAACTTAAATTTTGTTACAAATGTTACAATAAAAAAAAATTGCATATGGTTCTACATTTTTTTATGTAATAAAAATTATTTTACGGAAATTACTTTTAGCGTAGTATTATTTCGAAAAACATGCGTTTGTTCTGACGGACCCTGTAGATTCAACCTATAATACGTTACCAGGAGTTATTGAACATTATTCTAATAATGAGCCTGAACTATGTTTGGAGCTTAGAGAAATAAATATTCCTCAACATGTGCCTGATTTGAATACTTTTGATTTAAAACTAGCCTCGTTTATAACTAATTCTCGACTTCCAAGAAGTCGTGCTTCAGAATTATTAAAATTATTAAAATCTGTGGATAATTTGGAGAGCTTAAAATCATTACCAACAGATTCCAGGACCTTATTATCAACTCCCCGATCAGGAAGTGTAGAAATAAAAACAATCACTGGTGGTCAGTACATCCATTTTGGTATCTCTAATGGATTAAAACATTTATTAAATAGAGATCCATTCGTTCGTCAACTAACGGTCCTTGAATTATGGTTCAATATTGATGGATTGCCTATTGACAGAAAGGGTAAATCATTGTGGCCTATTCTATGTGGTGTTTTTGTTGATAATTCAATAAAACCTTTCATTATTGGTTCTTATTTTGGAGAAAAAAAACCATGCAATGTTCGTGAATACCTCTCTCCTTTTATTCATGAACTTAATGATCTTATAAATAATGGTTTGCAAGTTGATGATAGCAATATAATTATACATTTAAAATTAATAATTGCGGATGCACCTGCTCGAGCTTATATTAAACAGGTTAAAGGGCACTCTGGATACTTTAGTTGTGAAAAATGTATGGTTGAAGGAGAGTATTTGTATGGTAGTGTATAATTTAATGACGAAACTGCTCAAGAACGTACTGATGATTCATTTTTAAACCGTATTAATGAAGAACATCATGTTGGTATATCTCCTTTATTAGATATTACTGGTATTGGGCTTGTCTCAAGTATCCCTTTGGACTATATGCATCTTTGTTGCTTGGGTATAATGAAAAAAATATTACATTGTATTGTAAGAGGGTCCAAAGTTGTTAATTCATGTGGTCAAATTCGACTTTCTAAGGATCAAATCATCTTAGTAAATAATCGTTTGAAAATTATTTCAAAATATCTATGTTCAGACTTTGTTCGTGTACCATACAACTTAAGTGACTTCCATACCTTTAAAGCTACAGAACTAAGACAAATAATGTTGTACACGGGACCATTTTTATTTAAACATATAGTTAGTTTACCTGTTTATAACAATTTAATAATATTTAATATTGTCATGAGAATTTTGAGCTGTAGTAAAACTGTTTATAGCCAAAATGATTATGCCAATGCTTTAGCTAAACATTTTGTAAAAACATTTTCTCACGTATTTGGCAGTGGAAATGTTTCATACAATGTACATTCGTTTATTCATTTGGTAAATGACTGCAAAAAATATGGTGTAGTAGATAATTTTTCAGCTTTTCCTTTTGAAAATTATTTACAGCATTTGAAAAAAATATTACAACCAGGTCCTTCTCCATTAGTTCAACTTCATAACCGTATCATAGAAGAACGTATATGTAGTCATACTGATATTTCTGAAATACCACTGTACCCATTGCTCGATGGTCATCATAATGAAGGTCCATTGCCAGAAAATATACGGGCTGAATCTGTCACTCAATATTCTATTTTATTCATGCTGACATATACTCTACGAATTCAAAAACTAAAAAGAAGAAGTACCAAAAAAGATGATTGTGTGATTATGTCATCAAATGTTATATGCATCGTTAAGAATATTGTTGAACGGAATGGAGAAATTTTCTTAGTATGTTCTACATTTGAAAAAGTTGATCCTTTTTACAACATCCCTTGCTCTTCTACATCAGTTGGAATATTTGAATGTAGTATAATATCATCTACAATTCAATTGTTTCATATTAATAGTGTTAAATTCAAGGCTTCTTATTTTCCTTTTTCTGATAAAGAATTACAATGGGAACAAAATAAATTTTATGTATGTTCATTGCTTCATATTTATAACTAGGTAATAGTTTATTAAATTTAACTAATTTAAAATAAGTGCTAGTTTGTAATAAATATATCTATTATATAAATAGGTATTTATATTTACAGGTTATTTATGTATTTTATTTGTTTAGTATGGAGACCAAGTCATATTATATTGTTGTTGCCTCGGACAACAGCAAATTAGCAATACCTATTCCAACCACGTGGCTTAAATTAGAGATAGGTTATCCTGTTCCTGTTATTGGTCAAATACGAGGTAAAATATATGAATGGTATAGACCACTTAACAATAGGAAAAGTAAATCAGAGAAATATGTTCAAGTTAATTATGTTTAGGCTAAAATATTTATTAAAAATTCTTGTATTTATTTCAAAACTTTCAGAATCATATGAGGTAGCAAAGAAAAAATTAACAACATTTTGTATTGCCAGTTCAACAGAGGTGGAAAATGTAGATAAGTCTAGAAAACGTAAAAAAAAGCAGTTCTTTGATTCTTCTAACAAGAACACTGAATATACAAGGGATATTGAATTAAGTAAAGGCGCAAATAAAAGTAAGTTCAAAAACGTGTAATCAGTTGTGTTTGGAACTTAATTATTAACAAAATCAACAAAAGTTATGTTAATACTTGTGTACATTTAAAAAGTCACACATATTATAATGCATGTTTATACATAATATATTCAGGTTAATTTTTTGACGACACAACATTGTGTACATTCAATGTACATTTAGTTTTTGAAAATGTATTAACTTTAATATTTTTCTGGTATAAAATAAAGGGGTTGCTATTTAAAAATCAAAAGTTGTTACTCAATTAGGGTCAAACCAAAGGGATGAAAAATATCATACTACTCAAATAACCAAGATTTGACTATTTGAGAACATTTTCCAAAAGAAGAATTCCAAAAAAGTTAATGCTTTTTCAAAAAATGAGTGTTATGTAATTAAAAAATCACCTTGTATATTTTTTATTGTGTTTGTATGATAAAAGATTATTGATTATTTACAGCACAACTTCTAGATAATAATACATTTAATTGTAATCTAGGATTAAAAAGGAAAAATAATAATGAACAAATTGATTCAGACGGAAGTGATTCAATACTTCATCGCAATTACTATTTATCGTCCATGGATTTAGAGAAAGCTCCAAAACCTCCTGGTATTTCTATTATTTAGTATTTTATTAATTTTTTTTTTTTTAAAGACTTAAGGGCCGTTCTTACTACGTATGGCAAAGTGCTGGTGAGCACTATAACTGATAATAATTATCCTGTAGAATGCCACCATAGTGCAGTTAGCACTAACCGGCACTATGCAATACATTATAAAAACGGTCCTAAGCATTATAATGGTAACTAATACCCTCATGAATCATGACTAAGCCCAAAAGCTGTTATATGATTAAAAAAAATAATAATAAAAACATAATGTTATACAACTTGTTTAATTTTTCTAAGTTTATTTTAAAGCTATTAATAATTACTACAACTGAATTTGCTTTTCAGGCTTATTTGATATGTGCAGCAGTAAAGAAAACTCACCTGATATAGTGGAGCAATCAGAAATAAATTATGATAAAGACAATTCTGAACAAAATACTGGTAAACTTAATTATATATTAATATATTATATATTAATAACTATAATAATAATATTCTTATGCTAAACAGTATTGTCCCAAAATGTACAACAAAATTTAACAAATATAAGTCCAACATCTATATCAAGTTATAATAATATGATGGATAAAATGCAATGTATCAGTCACACATTAATGAAAGGTAATAAAAATGATTAAATTAGTAGAATTTTTTTTCTGGACCTTGTTTATTTTTGTATAAGAATGTAACTTGTATGCGATGAAAAGTAATTCAATTGTTTTCACTTTATTTGAATTATACAGTATCTATATTATATAATATATTATATACCTCCAATTTTAGTGTACATTTAATATAATATAATAATAATCATATATTATTATTATAATTTTTCCTATAATTTTATATTAATAAATATAATATTTTTTTTAAATAGCATGATATATACAAATGTATGCATATGTATGATATTTACAATATTATATTTAACATTGAATAATTTGATTTGAAGAAATTATAACACTATTATATGGTTAAAAATTAAAATACTCATGTAATGAGTAGATAGCACTGCTTTCTTTTGAGTATTTTGGGACGAATGTGAGGAATTGGTTCAGATGAATCATTAGGCTGATTGGGCGTTCAGTTAAGGTCTTGTGGTTACAAGTGTAAGATTTTGTAGTCGAAGCACTTTTTAAATTGTAGCAATATTTTGATGAGAATAAATATTTTAAATTTTATAAATTTTTCATTTCTAATATTTAATATTATATTAAAAAAATATTAAAAATATGCTTTGAGTGATGCAAAGTAAACTTGTATATCAATTCAAACATCACATTTTTTAAATCGAACAACTAGAAATAGCTTAATTTTTGTCAGGCGTATAGCTATTTTTCCTATGTTCCGCTTATGTTAGACAAAAACAAAAAATCATCGCTTCCAATCCCCTTAAATACATTTTCCACTCTGTTTAGAATTTAAAAAAATTGTAAATTGTTGTATTTTCAGTGTTTAATCAAATGGTTTCCCTTCAAAAGGATATAAATGTTATAAAAATTGATGTTATGAAAAATCAAAATTTAATAGCAGAAGTAAATGACAGACAGAACAACCAAACAACTCAAAATCAAACTGTTGAAAATATAACTCGGTCAAATTTAAAAATACCGTTAGGGACCATGGAACAACTTGACAGTCTTGAAGCCGATGAAGAACTAAAACAAATCTTAGTATGTTTTTTTTTTATTGTTATTATTTTATTATAATATAAAGTTTTTTTTTTCCTATAAATAGGCTAAAGTTATTCGCAGAAATGGAAAGTCATTTGACTCAAAAAGAACAACATATCAAATTATGAAGATAGTTTTTGAAAATCGCATGGCTGAGGGATTGAATATGGAAGGAAGAGGAGAGAAGCGAGCATTTGGAAAAATGGAAATTTGTACAATAATAATAGGTATGATACTAAAGTAAAAAAATTAGGTTAAAACTATACAGTAGAAAATCAATAATTTTAATAATTTTAATTTCATCAAAAACTGACCATGAGCACAACTTCTAATAGGTTAGGCTTAGTTTTCATAGGTAGAGTATTAAACTGCCTCACAATCATCACTTAATCTTTACTTTACCTTTTCAACTAAAAACCTATATATTTTTTTCTAAATGACTAAAAGTACTTTTGGAAAGTAAGAAGATATCGGATTGACTTTTTAAATTCATTCAGTTTTTTAGGGATACAGTTTTTGTTTATCGTTTTCACACAACTAAATAACTGCTTTTGATTTAATTTGTAATTAATAATAATAAATTACTTATTATTAAATCCAGACAACTTTGAGTTTTAGGAGCAGCTAATTATATATTATTTTATATTTTTCACAGATGCTGTGAAGTTCATGTTTCCTGAAGAATCACTGAAACTGATAAAAATGCATATGAGTGATTGGCTAAAGCAGGCTCCTAAGAGGAAATCCTAATAATATGATTATTGATTTATATTAATATAAAAACATGATTTTTGTGATTATATAAATACTAATATATTTATATATTTATAACTAAAATTAATAAACTACTATAATACTCTTATAAAAATAAAAAGTGCATATTCTACATTTTCTACTGACACCTTTCTGGATCCATATAAACGTTACTTAAATGTTGAATTTGAATCCATGTAAATTATAATATTAAAAATGTACATAATATAAAGGTATTACCTACACCAAATATATACTACTTAAATATAAACATTATTTTTACATGTTTATCCACGAAGTTTATACTAAAATACACGTATATGATATACGCATCATATGCCAAATTCATACTACTATTATATTATACGTATTTTAAACATAATTTATATGTTGCTGAATACACCAAATATACTCGTATATAAACTAAGCATACACGTGATCTTTAAAAGTATCAATCCACGAGATTTATACTAAAATACACGTATATGATATACGCATCATATCCCACATTTATACTACTATTATATACGAATGATATACGTATTATATATGTATTATACACGTATTTTAAACGTAATTTATATGTTGCTGACTACACCAAATATACTCGTATATAAACTAAATATACACGTGATCTTTACATGTTAATCCACGAAATTTATACTAAAATACACGTATACGATACACGAATCATATCCCAAATTTAAACTACTAGTATACCCACACAGCAATTTAATATTTTTAAAATATTTTACAGAAAATATATATAATTTTAAAAATATAATTATATCGGAACAAAATGTTTTAATGATATTTTGAAAATATATTTCTAACTATTTTAAAAATATTTTCACTCGTAATTTATAATTTATATTTAAAATATTTTTCAGGAAATATAATTATATAACATTAAAATATTTTAATGACGTTTTATGAATTCTTTTGTCAAAACTATAATATATTTTAATCATATTTTAAAAGTACATTCTAAATTAATTTTAAAATATTTTCCTTTATTATACCTAATATTATGCTAAATGATATACATTTACTCTTAACAAATTTAATTTACTTTTACAAAATAAATAATTAATTTGGAATTAACTTATACAAGGTTTATACCTATACTATCCATACTCAATGCTATTATTTAGAAATATTATAATATAATAAAATATCCATTCTGCACATATTATTATGTATTAAAACACTGATTTTTGGATTAAGAATTTGATGTCTAACATTATACTTTGGTTAAATAACACATAGTTTAATAATATTATACTCTTCAAAATAAAATAAAATTATTTATGTCAAATTAATAGTTTATGGAATAAGAAATCCAAACAATCAAATAAATTAAGTTTTTAAAAGGGTTATATGAATACAAAGAAATCAACTCCAGCGATATCAACATAAGAAAACATGTCTATTTATTATAATAAATATAATACAGAAATAATTCAGTAAAATAATAAGCATACAAGTATATTATATAATATAATATCTTTATATTTTTAATTTTTATATACGAGGTTGGGGAAAATCAAGTAAAATTAAGATTCAGTCCCACTGTCTACGTATAAAGGAAATTAAGATCTTAAAGAGAGAAAACTCAAAAGAATAAAATAAATGAAACAAATAACAAAGTGAAGTATTTATTTTCATAAATCAATTTTAATTTAAATATACCATTGATATATATATATCAATAGTTAACTAAACTTTTAACTTAATTAAAATTCAAAAATACAAAATATCATTTTAGTTATAAAATCATTTATACTTTTGACTGTAAATTTTTTTGATGGCGTTTTTATTAATAACCTAAATTATATTGTTTTACATGTCTTCCTTGACACATATCTACTTTAACTTACATAGCCTTATAAGTTTTTAATTCTATACCATAATAACCTAACAATAGTAGTATTTATAATATAACTATACATTAGAGATGGATTGCTGCTTTTTTTCTTCGCGGAATTTGGCATTAGCCATGTACATTTTTAATGGACCAGTAATTTCAAGATCTGTACAGTTTCTATGTTTTGGTATGTTTCTTATAGTTGCTGAAATATATGAAATATTTATTTTTTTTAATTGTATAACATCAAGAGAACATGAATTATTTTAATATAGTCTACCAAATATTAATGAACAAGAATTGAGCACGGAAAACACATTTTTCTTTTTTTGTCCGATATAAGAATGCACAGAGAGTATATTATTATGAAAAACTTTGGCCATTATTTGTCTTGTCATATCAGCTACCTTTGGACGTTCCAATCTGGATAGATAATTTATCTGAAAATGGTTTAAGAGTATAAATATTTAGTTTAATAAAATATATTATCATGAACTTAGTTGTTTTGTTAATGAATATTTTAGTCAGCTCTAAGGGTATTGAACCTATTCCCATAATATATTAAACAATGTATAGTGTGAATAAAACAAATATTTCATGAATTGTAAGTTAATTTAGTTTTAAAGCTGTAAAACTAATTATTTTGAAAATAATTCAAACCAACAAAAAAAAATGAATAAATTTTATTTAAAAAAAACTAATGAAATTTGATCTATAAAGAGCTTTACGTCTTATAACTATATAGTGTAACACAGCAAGTAATAAACAATATCTCCCAATTAACCCATCTATACACTTATACTTTTATAAGATGTATATTGAAATAATTATGATAATATACTTACCATTTGAAGTCTAAAATTATTATCCATTAATTTGTCTTCAAATATACTTAGTTCTTCTAAAGTTTTTATTGGAAAATCAAACATATCATCTGTAGTATTATCATTGTAATCAACTATCATCTTCTTGTTTAAGCAGTTATTAACTATGGTTTGTTCCAGTCTTTCAATTTTAATGCCATGTTCTCTCATTTCATATTTCAAATTGGTAACAGCTCGAAGAAGTAAATCTATTTTTTCTAAACAAATGTAATGCAATTAAGATTTAGGAACTATTATATAGTACATATATAAAGAATAGTATTAATATTTACCATTAGATGTGTTTTTAATATTTCTATCATTAGATACCTTAGAAGAATCTAAAATGTAAATGTAAAATGTTATTAGGTATACTAACAGTAAACAAAATACCGATATTAATTTATTTAAATTTAAATGTACCTGGATGAGTGTTCACTATTGAATTGAAATCTATACGTCTCTTACATCTGTTCGATTTCACCAAAACAGCACTATTATCCTGAGTAACATTCCAATTTCCTGATGGTGAACTCAAACAAGATTCTGTATTTATAACTTTCCCGGATATTTTAGAAGAACCTATGATAGAAATTAAAAGTTTCATTAAAATAGGCAATATAAAATATAAATATTTTATTGAAATTCAGTAAATGACATTATACCTGGAGTGTTTTCGATAAGGCTCAATTGTCTTTCATAAGAATTTTTTGAATGTATATTTGTTTGACTTGTATTCAAATTTTCTAATGGTGAACTCGACCAAGATTCTGAACTGTTATTATAATAACCTTTCTTGGATATTTTAGATGAACCTATAATTTAAATGAAAAATTGTTTAAAATAGGCAATATAAAATAAGTCTTTATTTCAGTAAATAACATTATACCTGGGGTATTTGCCATAGAGTTTAAGCCAAATTGTCTATCATTAGAATTTGTTGAATGTATTTCCTTTTGGCTTACGTTCAAATTTTCTGTTGGTGAAGTCAAACCATCCACTAAATTCTTATGAGCTTTTTTTGGTGAACCTATACAATATAAAATTATTCAAATAAATAATGCTTATATAAATTAATTGACAGAAAAAAGTGTTGTATGTAAAAAGATCTGTTCTGTACGGAAGTAAAATAAATTTAGTTTATTATGCAATTTAGTACCAATATTATTATTAGGATAAAAAAAAAAAAAATAATAAATTAAAATACCTGAATGCATTGAAGTAGTCTTTTGATTAATTGGATTATGATGGTGTTCATAACTACTATCTGTAAAAAACAAGTAAATAAGACTATTATATAGGACAATTCACCTTAATAGCATGTTCACCCAAACTTCCAGTACAAACTTACAAAATCTAATATATAATATTTAAAAATTCTTTAGTTTTTAGTTTTTATGTAGAGTGGCGATACAAAATGTTTGTTTTTCAAAATGGTACCCATTTTTGACTGTAAATTATTAAGTGAATAATTATTTTTAAAATGTTGAAGTATCTTTATCAAAATTTGAATTAGTTTCTGAATTATCAAAATGTATTAAAGATATAGGCCTCAAAAATAGTTTTAAAAGAAAAATGTACAAAATATAAATGGCTCTACTATTTATTTTACTTAGCTATTTTTACAAATTATAAATGTTGAGAGATTTATATTAATTAGTAGGTATAATTACTAAAATATTCAAATCATCATAGCTCCATATCAATAACTCATGAGCTATGCTTGATCCAATTTAGATCTTCAAAATGATCTACTAAACAAAATTTACAGTAAAAAAAAACTTGTGGTACTACTATACTGTGGTACCTACGAAACAAATGTCAAGAATTTGAAAATATGGTCTTAATGTATAGATTTGAATAACTGTATTATACAAGAAAAAAGAGTTAGAAATATATTATATATTTTGAAATCATAAATAATCAAATATTAAATCATACCTTCATCAAAGTCAACATTAAATACAGGGGGATTATCAAGAATTGAAAAACTTCTAACATTTTTCTTCTGACTTAGTCTATGGTTTTTTTCGCGGTTTTCATTACATGAGATTTCCTCGCTACTTGAATTCAATTTTTTATGTCTGATTTTTCTGGATTCCTTATCATAATTAGCTGCAGAGGATAGTTCAGATGTTTCTTCAGCAAGTTTAGCTTTTCTTCTGGCTTCAGACAAATTATCTAAATAATAATTTTTTTTTATTAAAATAAATAGTAATTGCAGAATAATTTATTGTAACTACCAATATTTTTTGTTAATATTCTTGCTTTGAAGAAATCAAATTCCAGATTATTTGGATTATAACGACGTTCAATCATTTTCGTGTGGTTTTTTACAGTTTTGTTCGGCCAAGCACATAGATTATTATTATTCTAGAAACAAACACTGAAGCTCCAGCAGATACAAAAAATATTAAAGCAAAACGTGGTAAAATTAATATTTTAGAATTAAAAGTTCAAATGCACAATATAGAATATGAAGAAATGAGAAAAATTCAAATAGTTGATGAATTAATTAAGAATCCATGTAATTTTAGCTTGTAAAATGGCAATGTATTGAAGTAAGAAATCTTACTGGAAAAAAGATAAGATTTGATTTAACAAATAATTATCGAAATTATAAACATCCATTGTTTGGTATTGTTTTTTTTTTCAAAAAAAAAGATTAGACAATGAAGAAAGTAATGCTTGTTTTTTGATCATTGTGATGTTGTTAATTATTCTTTGAAGTAAATGGAAAAAAATATTCTAATGAATTACAAAATCAAGATTTTAATGATATAAAATGTTGTCAATCATATGAGTTATAAAAAAACCTATTATAAATCACATGAAGAAAATCCATTAATGTATTTAGATAAAGTACAATTCAGACAAAAGAGTCCATTTTTTGTTGTTAACATGACTAGACACCCCAATCAAATTGCATTATCCAACTGTACAGTAATTTTAAACGTAGATTTCAGTCAAAATTTACCTGATGAAACAGTTTGTTATATTTATTTAATTTCTAGTTCAGTGTATATGTTTGATATTGAAAGAGGAATAATTGATGAAATTTTTTAAATATATTAAAATTAAGTAAAAATCGTCCCCTACTTTAATATTTCAAGATATTTTAACTTGAAAAAATTAACAAGGAATCAAAAGCGTCCTCATATTTTTTTTTTTTATTAGATCAATAACAACAATAAATTCTTCATCAAAATTAACAATATTACCCTTCAAATCTAAAATATAAATTTTTATTTCTTGAAACCGATTTTTACTCACTGGTCTACAGAGTGATTTTTTATCGTGAACCAGTTAATATCTGGGGAAGTATTAGGAATTTTAAAATAATTTTTTTTTTAAACATTCTAGGTTTTACTATTTTACACTGTGTTACAATTTTGAAAACTTTAACTTACTCCCTTATTTGATAAAACACTATCAACTTTCGATTTTAAAATGGCAATACCTATTTTCGATAACGAAAATCTATAAACATACTGAAAAAAATAATTTTAACGTTTACAGAATTTAATTTGAGTAAGCCGTTTACGACTTATTAATGCTGAGATATTCGTTCAATTTACTGGTACTGGGCAATTTAACAACCCAACTGTAAAAACCAGAAGTCAAAACGAAATTTTATCTCAATTTAACAATACCCATAATAATCGATAATAACTAATAAGTACAGTAGTACAACGGTCACACGAATTGGACCTTAATATCTTATCACCCCTCCCAGCCGAACACATCTGAGTGTCCAGTGAAATAGTGAATACTGAATAACACATAGATAATTTCTTTATTATCTATGGAATAACATGACAAAATAAATAGGTAGGTTTGTCAGCAACAATACGAGACGCAGTCCGGTTAGCGCATAACACCCTTCTCAACCATAGTCGTAGTTTGTCTCATTTCATTTGGCAAACCAGCTTATTGACGGAGTGTGGAGTGGTCGACGTACCCGATGCGTATCAAAAAGTTGCTGACATACCTATCTATTTTGTCATGCTCAAACCGCATTTTATAATTATTTACCATCATGGTTACATAATATAGCACTGGTTACCAGTGGCGTGCCGAACTGAAAAGCAGACCTGAGGCAAACAATTTGATCCCCCTCCCCACCACCAACAGTTTTTTCACTATTTTTTTTATTATTCAAAATAATAAATACTATTAAGTTTTTTTAGGTTGTTACGAACCTTCAGGGATCCAAAAGCTGTTGCACTTTTACAATAAAATGTAGTCAATTTAAATATAAATCAATTGTAATTTATTAAAACCAATAATAATTAATATAGTCGTGGTGAATTGCAGCGTCGTGAGTTAACTCGTTGTAGTAGTCGATAATCTCCATGTCGTGTGTAATGGCTGGTGCATAAGCTGCCCGCTCGGTCTTGGCGGTTCTGGTACATCTACTCAGGCTGTCTCGCTGTCCCCTATATATATGGTGGCGGCGTCCTTTGAAAGCGGGTAGCGCGTGTACAGTCGTCCTTGATATGATTCGGACCTCACGACTAAAAGTGGTATTCTAGTCGTAAACACTTTTGGGTGTGGTCGCATTCCTGGTTGTTTTATGAGCAAATACATGATATTACGTAATCCCATTACACCTCCCCACCAAAAAAAAGATTGTTAACCTTTAAGGGTTAAGAATCTTTAACAATCATAGTAAAGTGAATTAATCACAATAGTTGATTTACAATTTGACATACATTTGATTACAATTTGTTATAATAGTTTACAATTTTGATATTACAGTGTAGACATTACAATATTTAGTGTCATACATAATTACTGTTACATATTTATTATATATATTAAAAGTTATATATCGTGATCAGTGCCGTCTTAAGGCATGGGCCCGTAGGGCCCGGGCCCGGGGCCCCGAAATTTTAAGGGCCCCAAATTCACATAGATTACATTATTTACCGAATATCATAATTTTACATTTTTTTGAATGTTTTTAATATAAATCTCGAACGAAAAAATATTTAAATTAGCTTTGTATCAAAATAATACAATTTGATTAATTTCTAAATTTTATTGTTATTTCTGGTCCACATTACCCGTACATTATTTTTACGTGCGCTATGCTATCGCCGTTATCGGTTATTTCGATTTGTTTTACGTAGAAGCACATAGAAGTATTGCGAGTGCTATTTATAAAATAATATGAAATATCTTATCTTATAAGCTGTAGCGTCGACGCCGTTGTCAATCGTCATTGTTGACTGTACAGCTGCAGTTCATAGAACATTACACACACATATAATCGGATAATCCACATAAATATCTACATTTTGGCTCGTGTGCGTTTAATTTTTAATTCAAAAAAAATTTGTCTTACGTAAGTAAACTTTACACTAACCTTAATATTTATTATCTTCTTTATTATTATAATTATAAATTAATAAATTACACACTCAACTAAATAGAAAATAACAATTTAAGAACGGTTCTTAATTATGCGTTTATGACGAAGAAAATAATCAATGTGTAACTGTGTAAGAATGATTGTCGAAATGGAGGTGCTGAACCTCAATAATTAAATCTGTTTGTGTGAAAAATATTAGGTTTTTAACGATTGTTTTTCTTTCTATTATTTCTACATCACCAGTGATTGACAATTTGCCGACCGTGAATCGTATTCAGTTCCTGTGTACCTATTATTTTATCTATGATATATTCGATACGCTCAAGACGAGAGTTTATTTAAAATTATTATTTAATTTATTAAAAATGTTGCGAATTTGATACAAACTGTTTCCTTAGTATTATTATAAAATAGGTATTTAATTTGTCATATGACGTAGTCATGTAGCATGTAGGTCTAGACGGTCTAGTAGTTACTGTTTAAAATTGATAGAGCAGAATCGAATATTTGTAGAAGACGACTGTATTTTTTCCAGATGTTCTAACTATCGACAAAAATATTGTCATTTCAAAATGTCAAAGCGTTCATATCCTAGTGGTGCTTCAAAGAGGCAGAGAGCAATCGTAAAAGAAATCAACGAAAAAAAAATCATAAATTCTTTACCTAAGCTTACAGATTTTTTTTCTTCTGTTCCTCCCAAAGAAGAAACTAATTTAGTTTTACCAATATCCCAAGAAACGATAACAATTAACCAACAATCACAAGTATCTCAAAATCCTACTTTAAGCCCTAATAAATATTTCGTTGATTCTCCAGAAACAGTTGAGGACAATTCATTAGTATCAAATGATCCCGGAAATTGGAATACATTAACTGAGGAAAAACGAAATATGTATATTAAAAAAGGTTCCAAATTTTTTCAAAATAAAGATAGTGACTTTTCAAATTCCACACGAAATTATACAGAATCAAATGGTAAAATTAAAGTGAGACACTTAACCAAGTCAATATTCACTCGTCAACTAAAAAATGGTGAAAATGTCGATAGATCGTGGCTTTTATATTCTCCCTCGAAAAAAGCTTTGTTTTGTTTTGTATGTCGTCTCTTTTCTTCTACAAAAACTGGATTTAGTTGTGAACAAGGATTTAATGACTGGAAACATGTTCATACGGTTGTCTTGGAGCATGAAAATAGCTTAATGCACAGAGAATCTGTCATGACTTTTTCTGTTAGGACCAAAAATAATGGTCGCATAGATCAAGAAATATCTTATCAAATAAACTTAGAAGTAAATTATTGGAAAGAAGCATTAAAGAGAATTGTTGCTGTAATAAAATTTTTGTCGTCACGAGGAATTGCGTTTCGCGGAGAAAATCAAATAATTGGATCTCAACACAATGGGAACTATTTGGGCTGTTTAGAGTTAATAAGCCAATTTGATCCATTTCTTTTAGAACATTTAAATAAATATGGAAATCAAGGCAAAGGAAATCCTTCATATTTGTCAGCTAATATTTGTAATGAATTTATTAACATAATGGGGAGACAAGTGCTAAATGCAATTCTTTCGGAATTAAAAGTGGCTAAATATTATTCAATTAGTGTTGATTCCACTCCTGATCTTTCTCATATTGATCAAATGACATTCATTATTCGGTATGTTAATGATGATACTCCAGTTGAACGTTTTTTGGAATTTATTCCTATTGATGAACATGGATCTGAGTATTTATTTAAAGTTATTTTATCTTTTCTTGAAAAAAATCAGATTAGTTTGAATAACTGTCGTGGCCAGTCGTATGACAATGCTGCAAATATGTCAGGACAATATGCTGGTCTACAAGCTAGAATAAAAGAAAAATGTAATTTTGCTATTTTTATTCCATGTGCAGCTCATTCTTTGAACTTGGTAGGGGTTCGTGCAGCAGAATGTGTTATGGAAGCAGTAAGTTATTTTCAATTTGTACAAAAATTGTATAATTTTTTTTCGAGTTCTACCTATCGTTGGAGTATCATGAAAAAGTGCCTAGGCTCACATCATGTTTTAAAGTCACTATCAGAAACTAGATGGTCTGCTCGAGCTGATGCTGTTACTGCTTTGTGTAATGGTTACAAGGAAATTTTAGATGCTCTAAAAACAATTGAAATAGATGATAAGACTTCACCAAATGTTAAAAACGAAACCCATGGCTTAATTAAGAAAATGAAAAAGTTGGAAAATATTGTTCTTACTGAAATTTGGAGTAAAATCTTATCAAGAATAAATGAAACAAACAAAAATTTACAAAAAGAAAACCTTACTATTGACGTCGGTTCAAAATTATTTGATTCTCTTGCTGGTTTTCTAAGTGAGATTAGAGATAACTTTTATAGTTATGAAAGTTCCGCTAGAGAAAAATTTCCAGATTCGGACTATAAAGATTTACACCAACGAACTAAGAAGAGGAGTATTCATTTAACATTACCCGGTGAACTGACAAACAAAAGTACATCGTTTTCAGGTAGTGAAAAATTCAAAATAGAAACTTACTTCCCAATAATAGATACATTAATAACTCAGTTAAAAATTCGTGCTAAATCATACAATACAATAAATAAACTGTTTGGATTTTTCTCTAATTTAAAAAATTTAGAGACAAAAGAAGTACAAGTCCATTGCAAAACATTTGCGGAATTTTATCACGTAGATATTAATGAAAATGAATTAATTTTAGAATGTATACACTTAAAAGCGTATCTATCGGAACTTGATATTTCTGAATTCAGTATTTCTAGTACATACAAATGTTTAAAATCAAATAGACTAGAAGAAACATTTCCAAACATAATAATATCTTTCCGAATTTTTTTATCAATGATGATTACCAACTGCAGTGGGGAACGTTCATTTTCTAAGTTAAATTTAATTAAAGAAGAGCTTAGAAGTACAATGAGCCAGAAACGGTTAAACTCCCTATCTTTAATGAGTATTGAACATGAACTACTATCAAGTTTAGATTATGAAAATGTTATTGAAGACTTTGCGAATGAAAAAGCTAGGAAGAAACCATTAAAGAGTATTTAATAATTGACAAATTTATATCATGTTTTTTTTTAAATTATATTAGTTTTTGTTTAATGAATTACATTTATTTTTTAACTATAAAACATATTGATGTATGAATAATTAATATCTTGACGTTATAATTAATAGGAAAGTATTTTTTGACCGTTTATTTTGAAAGTAAAATAAAGAATAAAGTAACAGAGATTTAAACAAAAATTCACTTTTTACTTTTTTTAAGTGTAATATTTAATAAATAATATGCATTATGTGTTAAAAAATTTATATACCATAATTTAGTAAGTATTGTAAGGCCCCCGAAATATGTTGGGCCCGGGGCCCCGTAAAACCTTAAGACGGCCCTGATCGTGATTAGTAAGAATAAGATTAATACATAAATTATTAAATAACTAGTGTTAGTAAGAAGGAGCAATAGTTCTTTTAAAAAAATAAAATAGTATTGTACCTGAAATTACAATATTAAAAGTGTAATTATATAATGTAAGTATACAATGTAAGTGTATAATGTAAGTATTTTCCCTTGATTACAATAATAATTATATCTTCCACCAATTAATTATTATACTAAATCTATATGAATAATTATTCAAATTGTCATACACATATGCAACCATAAATTTTTGTTTACTTAAAATTTACATAAAATTAAGTTTTTACCTTCCTCGTTAATTTATATATATATATGGGTCTTATTTTTGAAACTACATAATTGAATAGACATTTTGTTAAGATTACGTAACACTTAATATTATGATTAGTATCGCTCATTAATCCATGCGCTTCTGTTAATCTTAACATTCTGACTTTTTTTTATTTAATTTTCCTAAATACCCTGAATATAAAACTTCTTTTTAGTTTCCAAATTTGTTAGTTCTAGATTAAATTCATCATTATTTTTAATACTATATTATGCTGATATATTTAAAAATGCTAAAATACCCTTTATTCTTAACCGTTTAATTAATGTTATGTCCGTCGTTCCATTCCAGAAAACTATTACTGGATCCCTATTGTCTATGTGCAAATATCTTTGCAAGTAAACCGTTGACAAGGTTGATTCCCCCTGGTGGCTTACACTTTTGTATAATTGGTCCAACAGTGGTGCAATCACGCTTGCCTTTTTCCCTCGGAATACCCGTTTGATTGACGTACATTTCACCAGCCCCCCCAAGTTTCAAAATCATAGTTTTTTCTTCACCATTAATTAGTGTGGAATTTGTGTGAATTTGTGCGAACATTTTCAGAATTTGTGCGATTAAGCATTTAGGACAAATTCAAAAAAACTTTGGGGGGGCTGGTGAAATGTTCGTTGGCCCCCCCCCCTAAGTGTAATTAATCGAATTATCAGGATTTTTTTTTTACCAAAAATTAGTGCGCCATTAGTGTGAATTTGTGTGACAAAAACGGAAATTTTTCGAGCAACCCTTAACCCCCGAAATAACGTCTGACCGTTTTAGCCATTTCCCCAGCCCCCCTCCGAGGTGAAAACCCGACTTTTCTGGATTTTTTTTTTACCAAAAATTAGTGCGCCATTAGTGTGAATTTGTGTGACAAAAACGGAAATTTTTCGAGCAACCCTTAACCCCCGAAATAACGTCGGACCGTTTTGGCCATTTCCCCAGCCCCCCCGCCGAGGTGAACACCCGACTTTTCTGGACTTATACAATTCTGGTTTAATTTCGTATCATGGTTGATACGACTATTTGATTGCTTTAAAATAAAATAAAAATTATGGATAGGTTTGGTTTTGATAAAAAAAGTTACCCCGCGAAATGTTTGTCCACTTCACCACTCGTCTAAACTTTAAATACTTATAATTTATAACTCATAAACTACTAGCCCCAAATTCAATTTTCATGTATCAAAATACTAAGAAAAATATTCTACTTTAGAATATAAAATTAAAACCCTATGTTGTCATTCAAAAAAGTAAAAAACTTAAAAAATTATAAGGATAAAAAATAATTAAAAATATAATTTTTTAATAAAAACGTTGTTTTATAAGCGACTTGAAACTATGTAAAAAAATATCTTCAAAAAAATTTACACTTTTTGAAATAATGAGTGTTGTTTGATAAAAGAATCACCCAGTATATATATATATATATATATATATATATATTAGGGTGGTCCTTAAAACTGAACCTTGAAAATGTGTTAATTATACAAGCTAAATTAGTTTGAATACTTATAAAAACGATGTATAAAAAGTTTTAGGAGAATCGGACAATATTAACCCGTGCCACAAAAGGGTTGAAGTTGCGAATCCCTGTTTTGTAGAAAACAACATAGTTTGATATGTTTTTCAAGTATATCACAAATAATAATGACTGTATCGAAAAAAGTATAAGAACATAATTTTTTTGAAATAACATTTTGTGTATTTTTTATTCTTATACATTTTTCATAAAACAAATATTTAAAAAAAAAATTTTATTTTATTAAAGTTTATACTCAGATTTAATTTTTTTAAAACTTTTTATGTAAAATAGTACTCTTCTTGGAGTCTGGGTATTTATTGCGGTAGTCCCACACAACTTGGAGCAAATATTGTTTTTGAATTTCATCATTGGTAATTGTTGTATTGTATTCCTCTATAAGGCCTTTATTTAATATACCAACAGACTCTTTTGGGTTCAAAAAATATCGGTTTATATTATCTTCTTCTGTATCCATATTAAGAGCTGCAATCATTTTTCTTTTTGTGTCTACTGGTACGTGTGGATCGAAAAACGATAACGCAGCTGCTTTGGGTGATAGGTACCACAAATGGCCACACTTTTTTTTTAATTGTGACTTCAGATATACTTTTATCAATAGATTGGTATCTTATTAAATCTTTTAAAAAATTTAGATCTTGGTAAAGTGCTCTCGAAGCCATAGGTGCAACAAACCAGGCTTTTATGTATAGTCGAATAATGAAGACACACACACTGGCAATAGACATTTCTTCTTTCTGTGTTAAACGAAATTGACTTCGGAATAAAAATATTTTCAAACAGTATATAGCTTTTGCCATCCACTTGGCATGATGGATGGCTCCGGGTACTCTTAAAGAAATTCCTCGAGGGGGCACTCCCCCAAGAAAAATAATTGTCAATTCTAACAACTCTCTATAATCTTCCCTTGGTCGTTTAATTTGTAAATAATCAACTACAAAATTAATTACATCAGAACGCACATCACTTTCATTTTTTTGTATAAACTCATTTATAGTTCCAGGTTCAAATTTTTCGGTATTTAGATTTCCCCAATATTGTTGAAACCTTTTAAATATTGGTACATCTGGACCAGATGTCGTGCATAGTTTTGTATCAAAAACACATTTTAAAACTAACTCATAAATATGGTGACGACATGGTAAATATAAAATGTTACGCTCTAAGTAATTTTCTAATAGCGCACAAGCACCTCTAATTCTGCCAGTGTTTGATGCCGTAGTATCACAACAAAAAGCTTGAACATTTTCTGTGATGCACCAATCATTGAGCATATGAAAAATTGCATCTGCCTGGTCAATCCCTGTTCCAGTATTAAGAGCTGGGACTAAAAGTAATTGATCACAACCACTACATGAAACTACGATTATCGGTGTCTTGGTATATTTAGCGTAATTTTATAACAACAAATATTTTACTAATAGTCTAATGTTAATATTTAGTTATCGACAAAATAAATAATTTTTTTTTTTTTTTGCAAGATTTGTGTAATTATTATTTTTACAATATAATTTTCGAGATAAATATTAAGTTTATGAAAAAATGTTTAAGATAATAAATAATATAAAATATTTTTCTTAACAAATTATGTTTTATTGTTTTTTTGTATAGAATCATTATTTAATATACTATGTTTAAAATCTAAGAAAAATATGCTATTTTCATAAAAAAAAATAGGTATAGACAATTTCAACTCTTTTGTGGCACGGGTTTAACTTGTTCAATTCACATGCAACTTTTTGTACATCGTTTTTAAGTGTATTCAAATATTATTAAAAAGTATAATTTAAGAAAAGACATAATTAGAAATTCATACCTAATAGACTAGGACCACCCTAATATATACATATATATATAACCATTTTGTAGAGAATTTTGTCCTCTACAATTTTTGTTCGAGACTTTTTATCGTATAAACAGTATAAAGCGAGATATTAACGCAAAGGCTACTTGTTTTTAGCGAAAAAATCATATTTCATTAAAAGTGTACACATTGTTGGCCTTATAACGGAAAAACTATCAACTGGACGTGAAAATGTCAAGAAACCATTTTTGTAGATGATTACCTCTTCTACAATTTGTATCAAAGACTTTTTTTTGTACGACCAATAAAGAACGAGATATTAAAAAAAGGCCAATTTCGTGACCTTTGACCTCGAATAACCTTTAACGCGTACATGATATCGAGGTCGACTTTTTAGACATTGTTTACAACGATGTAAGAAAGATGTGTACCAAAATTCAGCTAGGTGGGAATTTTTCCGAGCTGAATCCCTTTTTTCGTCTAATTGCACTGGACTATTATTTATTTTTAAATAAAATACATGAACAAATTAAAAATTAGAATTAAATATTTAATTTTTTACTATATTGTGTATACAAGAAATTCGCAATTTACAACTTTTGTACTTTTTATAGGAATTGGTTTTTTCTTCATATCATCATACTGTTCCCAATTGCTTGTCCCTCGTTTTGCGAAAGCACAATAATGCCCTATTGAATTTCTCAGCTTCGTTTTGCCGGCTTTGAAGCTTAGTACTCCTCTAAGCTCATATGTTTTTGAGTTGCACTGTAAAATTTGTGGAATATCACATAACTTTACTTTCACTTGATCTGCTGCTTCACAGCTGCGGTCTTCGCAAATCACATTTTCTCCTGTAACAATATTATGAAATATAATTTAGTTTTGACGTTAGTATAAATGCAATCAACTTGTTTTATTTTACAGTATTTTTTCTCTTTGTATTTTTAATTACTAATATTATTTATCTATACACATAACATAGCATTGTGTACTTTTTTTGTTTTCATCAAATGATGTTTTTTTTTTGTATTAAGTATTACAATATTATTACTATAGGTATGTTTATAAATAACGTTGTTGAGTTAAAATAATAAACAGTTTATCTAGACAAAATATAATTACATTAAAATGTATTTAGAGAAGATAAAAGAATATTGGGTGTTAGTATAAGTTATCTAATTAGTATTCAAAATTGATTTCGTTTCACTATGATACAATCATTATCTGGAAACTACGTGCAAATCGTTATGATTTTTGTTCATACCGTTTATTCTCAACTTTATCATCAGACTTGAAGCAACTTAAATGTTTTTATCTACTTTATAAAAACTACTACTATATAAAAAAACTAAAAAAGATTACCTTCCCAATGAAGAACATCAATAAACAAATGCATATCTGAGAATTCAGATATTATTTCTTTCACCCCATCACAATAGTTTCCAGACACCTCTTGTGTACATTTTGATTTTTCGATGTGTTAGCGATCATCAATAAATTGTTGCAAATCATGTATACGACCATTTTCTGTTTGATATGTTAAATACACTAGTGAATTACATTTTGTTTGGCAGTTTGATGTACATCGTATAGCCTCTTTTACTGTTGGAAATTCTGTCAACATAGAATGTATAACTTTACCCATAGTAGAGTCACAAATAGCCAACGTAGTGTTATAATCCATCAATTTTAATTCTGGATTCAACTTGGTTATTATAATATCAGCTCGTTCTGTATATGTTGAAGATGTAATACCATTTTTTATGATTTTTGAAATAAAATTTAGATATTGACTTTTTTCAACAGAATCAATTTTTTCGGCATATGGTTTGCTATCACAATACGATACCTGTAAAATATAATATATACAATTTTACAAAGATTCAATACTAAATATATAATATAACATATAGGTACCATAACTAGTGAAGCCAATGAATCAAATGCACACGTGTTCGTCAGTACGATTTTTCCTTTTGTTACTTTTGATTTACAGCTTTTAAGTTCCTCTGAACGTGAACCATTTTTTAGAATTGGTAGCGATTTGGTGTGTTTAGAATTATTTAAGTTCAAATGTTTTAAATGTGGATTAGGTTGGAGGTATGAATTAGTTTTACGCTGTTTCTTATTCATCCTACACCAAGTTTCACGTGCATTATTCTCCTCATTTACATTAGTTTCTACATATGAACAAATAATGCAAACTCGCATGTCATCATTACCAGGTACATAAGTTGAGCATGCGGAAATTGGATGAACTGGTATTCCACAGTAAAAACATTTATGTGCTCCTGTATCCATACCTTCAGAGCAAAGCGGACAATTTGATTGTTCAGGAATGATCAAAAAATCATTTTCCTGTTCAGAAACCATGTTTGTGTGTTCAACTTCTTCAACATGTTGATGAGTTTCAATAAGTCTTTTGTTGTCTGATTGAGAAGTTATTTTTGATTGTCTATTCATTTCATCATTGTTGTTTGGTGGTATTGGAGTTTTTTTTGATTGAATTAGGGATGCTCCTCGTAGTGAATAAATATGACGTGGTAAAAAGTCTTCAATTGTAATCGGTAAATTGTCTTGTTTGAATGTCACAGTTATAAGTTTTTTGAAACTCGACTCGACTGCGGCAGAACTTGCAGTTTAATCACCATATCCATATATTGGAACCATGATACCTGACCATAGAGGTAAAAGTTTCATGCATTTTATAACATATGGAACCAATGTCGGTAAATACATGGCATTAATCCCTGTTCCCTCTTTTATATATTGCGTGCTGTTTTCATAAATGTTCTCAGCCCAGGTTTGGAATGGGTTGTATCCTAGTAGACCCTCCTCCAAATTGTCATCTTCTTCCAATATGGATTCCTGTGCATCATTGAACATCATTTCTTCGTCTTCATTTATAGTACCTTAAAACATACCAATTCATAGTCATAATTTAATATTTAATATTACAATTTTTTTTGTGTAAAATATATGTTTAAACAACCTGTCGATGTAAAGTTGATCAATTCTTTTTTATGTGATTCACACGGTGTAGCTAATCCAGTGTTTATGTCAGAACCATCAGTTTCATTTGTAATTACAACAAATAGAGAAATCAAAATTTTTTTTATATCCGAAAGATTTTGACATTTAACCATAAGTCCGATTACTCGAAGAATGACTTTCCTGACACGTTTGGTTACTGATTTCAGTGGCACCCATTTAGTTGTTAACTTGATAAAATGTGCTACGTCTACTCTGATAAAACACCTTAAAAAGATAATCAATTACTAAACGTATTAATAACAATAATTAAAACCAGGTTTAGGCGTAGTTAACTAAATAGTTATTTAGATATTAGATAATATTATAATATTTACTTTGCAATACAATCATCTATAACCTAGATGAGTTAATAGATGAATAATAATATAATTTCAGGAAAAAATGATCTAGTTAAAATTTAAAAATCTTATCTAGATAAGACGATTATTAAAAAATTATTCAAATGAGATTTAATAAACCTTATGCCAAACACCATTTATAACAATGTGATATACACAACTAAAGTAATTTATTGGTTAAGATGTAAAATTTGAACTCAGAAAATTTAGTGAGTTTATCTTTATGTATTGTATAAAAATTTTTGGGCAGAAAGTTGTACACAAAAGCAAATTGACATAATTGTAAAATAAACAGTAACCACTATCTCCTTTACTCAGATGATAATATTTCGTTATACCTAGTATATTGGTACTCGTATAGAATAGTTAATAAAAATATAGATGCTCAAGCATTTTAATTTTTAATTGATTTATGTTATACATACCTTGGTAGCCAATGAGATTCTCGGAGTGGTAATTCATTTAAAACCAAATCAGCACAAGCGTTAATATAATCATTCAATGATGAGTACTGAGTGAAACAATGACTTATGGCTGACAGCAGCGCTAATGACATATCACACACTGTTTCTTTAGGTGGTTGAACATTACAGTTTAACCATTCAGACAACCATATAAAAATGGTCGAATTATTATGTTTTTCACTTAACATATTAGTTACAGTAAACCCACGTTGGTTCACCTTGTCATAAGCAAGAGCTTCATATAAAAAAATATGTTTAGTTTTTTCCACTCCAAACTTGTAAAAATTTTTAACTACAGAGCCTGTAGCATCTATTATCAGTCGTGGGCGAGTGATATTACTACAGTAATTTCGATAAACATGAATTTGTTCACCACAATGATAATTTAAAAAAAATGGATATACACTAATATTACGAATGACATTCTTAAAATCATCCTCATCTCTCATAATTGATAAGGCTGTTAAAGTATCTTTGTGTCTTTTCCGTGCTTCAAGGCTACGATATTTCAGGATTCTCAGCGCATTACCTGATGGTAAAATTGCAGGTTCTTCAGCACCTAAATATATATATTGTATCCATTAATTACCTATTACATGTATTGGGATATAGAACTAATGAATTGTAATTGAAGCAAAAAGTACTGGTTCCGGACAAGCCCGGATTTATAATTTTGATAATTATACTTAAAACAAACATAATAATTAATAAGACATATTATAAGTCCAGGGCTTGCAAACATTATAATAACGTTATGATTATAACGTTATATATGACAAAAAAACGATTTAAATTTGACAACGTAATTGAAACGGAAAACTGTAAATAAAAATAATTAAATATCACAAATAAAACATAACGATCAACAAAATATATAGTAAATCATTAAACTAAACATAACTCAAAATGGAATTTGTAAAACATCATTAAGTAAGCGAAAAATAACTCAAAATTAAAAATAATAATATCCATTTACTTAAATAATTATAATATTATTGAATTTTTAGAAATATTAATTCCACATGATTTATTTTTATATATAAATACGTATCCGTACCATCCCCGCGTTATATATTATAAACGATAAACGATAAAAGTAAAAGTTGTAGCAGAACGTTTTAATTTTAAATAATGACAAATGCAAAAATTGTATAACGTTTAAATTGTACATCGCGTAAAACCAATTTTTTTACAAATGCAAGCCCTGTAGGTTAATTAATTAATATTTTAAATAATTTTGCAATAGGCACCTACCTATTTTCATAACACGATTAGCTTCTAATTCCCTATATGTTTCACTTGACATTCCGTTTTCAGAAAGAAAGGAAACTGCTCTATCTTTTGCTGGGCCAATTATTCGTCTCTTTTTAGCCTTGTGCTGTTCATGAAAATGTCCTTTATATGTACAATACATAAGAACCCTGATATTTTTTTAATAAACTATTAATAACTGAAATTACCTATAATTATTAACAATAAATGTATTACTTGGCATTTTCTGCTGGTCTTTGAGATACAAATCCTTCAAAGTATGATTCACAAACAGAGCAACGTCCTATGACTTTAACATATACTTGTCCATTAGGAAAAACTTTTGCTCTTTTGAAGGATATGCAACAAGGTAATTCTGTGTGTATCCAAAATTGCTCTGCAAGCACTGGACTCCAAGAACCTTTTGGTAAAACTACATATGAACGTGAATTCCGTATGGGGTTATTTTTATCAGACAATTTATAACTAATTTCTTGAGGTTGGATTTGCTGCCACTCTTCAGCTGATAAAGTAAAAACAAATTTTTTTTGGGGGATACAATCATCATCATTACTCAACTCAGTAAATTCATCTAAGAAATATAAATGTAATTAATTTGGTTTTATTTAAACGAATAAGCATATTGAATAACACACCACTTTCAAGATCATTTTTAACTTCTATTATTTTATCAGGGAATATTGGTAAAGTTTTTTTCGTGGAAAAACCTAGTTTTCCCCAAATTCCGTGCCTTTTTAGTTGAACAAATGTATGGATTGCATTAGCAGATAATTTATAATTTAAATGTTCACTGATCTCACTCCAAATCCTATTTGTGGCCACAGCAAGTGCTATTAAAAAATAAATTTATAAATGAATTATTGGTACCTGTATAGTTTATTATACTGAATACTATTCAGTATTCATACATTTTTCTATAGATATTTTAAGCTAAAATTTGGATGAAATTACATATTAAATAACCAAGAATAACAATTTTCGTAATTTTTTTGTAATTTTATAATATTAATTAAACTTACAGTCTACTTACCGTATTAATAATAACTAATAAGTAAAAACAATTTAAATATAATATAAAATATCATATACTGACAAGTGACAAACCGTCTCCGCTCAGAATCGTTTTTCGTGTACAATGAAACTTATTATACAACAAAGCACATCCACTTACCCGCTTTTTATTTGTTGTTGTTTTTGAGTTAAATTTACACTAACTGTTCCGCTTATTTTATAACGTCACATGTAGGGTTACATTAACGAAAATTTAAAGCGTTTTCTAACATCTCAAAAACACCGTAACAACTAACAACTACTATGTAATGTTACGTATCTCACCACTATTGGATGTTACTTAGACGTTATTTTCAACATAAATGTATAACCATCATTATTATAATAATGAAATAAAAAAATTAAAACCCACCACCGTATATTAAATAATATGGACACCACAATTAAAATTAGACTTAATATAATGTATTAAATTTGTATTGATAATTTTTTATTTAATTGGTTTAGTACATTAAATTGTATGATGCATAATGTAATTTTGAAAATATTAGTTATTTTTAAAGAAGAAGTACCTATAGATAACTGCCATATTTGGTAGGTATAGCCGTATAGTCCGTTCTCAGTAACCTAGGTAGGTACCTAAGGTTTGGAATACCTAAAAAAATATTAAGGAAAAACAAATATTTGTAGACAACACCAGTTTTCAATAAAATCAATTTTGTTTTTTGGCGTAATTCTAAAGAAAATAACTGTAGGTATTAACATGTTATTTTCACCAAATGTTTATATTAGCTTCTTCGATAGACCATAAAGTGTTTGAGCTATTTATATAAAACGAGTATGTTGTACACGGCTTAGTATAATATACTATACATACTCTATAGCAATGTTGTAAAACGGACTCAAGTCTCACATCCACGGATCATATTTTATCCGTCGTATGAAGCGTTTTTCGCAGTATCGTCTATCGTAACTCAATCATAATGTATTATGTATGGTATTAATGTATTATAGTTTGAATATAATACAATCGTATACATTGTAAGTGTTAAACATAATTATATACATTTTCGTCCATATTTCCAAGTCTTACAATAGTAAAATATAGGTAATGTAGTATAAATAATAATTATATTGTAAAACATACTTACATCCATTTTCATGATTAATAACATTGTCCTTAAACAATAACACGGCATCTATAACCTGAGAAGGTGGAAAGTCGGGTTTTCACCTCGGAGGGGGGGCTGGGGAAATGGCCAAAACGGTCCGACGTTATTTCGGGGGTTAAGGGTTGCTCGAAAAATTTCCGTTTTTGTCACACAAATTCACACTAATGGCGCACTAATTTTTGGTAAAAAAAAAATCCTGATAATTCGATTAATTACACTTAGGGGGGGCCAACGAACATTTCACCAGCCCCCCCAAAGTTTTTTTGAATTTGTCTTAAATGCTTAATCGCACAAATTCTGAAAATGTTCGCACAAATTCACACAAACTCCACACTAATTAATGGTGAAGAAAAAACTATGATTTTGAAACTTGGGGGGGCTGGTGAAATGTACGTGTTTGATTGTTTGCACAATATCCTTAAGATCGCAACGCCGGAATCTCCTTAACTTATTTTCGTAAGTATAAGAGTACCTCCTTCCAATTTCTTAGGCTGGTATTTTTCAAAACTATTCGAAATCGTTCCGGATACCAATAATGTTTCGTCTTTACCGGCCGTAAAGAATTCGAAATCTACTATGAAAAAAACGGATCTGTGAGCTAAAATAAAATGTATTACTTAAGGTCAGTAACACTATAATTTAACAATATTATTATATATTTATATTTTTTATTTCTTGTAACTATTCTTCGTTTATCGGTTCGATCGCCACGCCTCTTGCTATAAATCGTTCTAGCAATAAACCTATTTCTACACATATGGGTCTGTTGTGGTCCGGTCGTTCAACTACCGCGCGTACAAAATCGTTTACATGTACCATAACTTGTTCTAAGACAAGTGGTCGAAAGGGGTGTGTCATATTTTCACTTGCCCTTCGTGTACAGTCGTCCTTGATATGATTCGGACCTCACGACTAAAAGTGGTATTCTAGTCGTAAACACTTTTGGGTGTGGTCGCATTCCTGGTTGTTTTTATGAGCAAATACATGATATTACGAAATCCCATTACAAGGTATAAGTTGCACATCTATACTAACACACCCACCCACCTACCCGAATTTTCCCTGAAGCAATTTCCTCAAAAAATTACTGATCCCTTGTATACGGTCTTATCACGTATAAACGATAATAAATGCCGGTAAACTGTTTCTGAAAACATATTGTGGTTATTGGTTAATCGTTAATTTATTATCAAATATGGAATAAATAGATGATAATAATAAGTAGTATAATTTATTTAAGTTTATTATTTGTTAATTATACATAATACATAAGTATTTATTTAATATAATTTATATTTTTATATCAGATTGATGAGTTATAACTTATCAATAATTTTACTAGAGTATAAATAAATTTCCGTAGTGCAAAATTTTTGCAGGATTTGGGTAAGGTACTGAGGTCATAACTAATAAAAAATATTAACACTTAACATGTCCACTACCCTAGATAAATTAATAAAAATTAAATGAACATTGAACATACTTTATATTATCTACTCTAGATTACATATTTTTAGGGCTATGGATGTCTTAAAAGATTATTCACATTTACACTTATTTTTGAAATTATGTTATTTTTTAATTACAATTTTATGATATAAAAATCTTTTAATATTGCATAAAAATGACACTAGGTATCATATATAAAAAAAAAGTTTCCAATTTGCCAATTCGGTTTAATAAAAACTCCATAGCCTTAATTATGGAAAAATAGTAAATCAATAACTTAACCTAATTATTTAAACATACAATTAACTATTAATGTGACCATCAATAAATTTTATAAATATAGAAGTAGTTGTTGGTTTTGATTCTGCACTTTTTTTTACCTTTATGCAACTAAAAAAAAATATTAAGAGGACACCACACCGGTAATTTTCAGTGGTAAAAACACATTTACGCAGTCTGAGTATAACTCGCCTAATTCAGGTTTTAGAGTAAAAACACCTATAACAAAATTAAAAGATGACAATTTTCCGGAGCTCAAGACTGTGAACTTTTTTTAAACAACTAAACATTTTAACAGTTAAAGGTCATTTAAAAATGTTGAAATTTATGGTATTTCTAAACGATGTATTTAACTTAATATTGGGAATAATTGAAAAAACGCACCGTCTCGACCTCCGGAATATTGTTATGATATAATTTTACTATGGGTATTTATACTGTAAAACCTAAATCAAGCGAGTCTTACTCAGACTGCGTAAACATATTTAAACGCATTGAAATGTAAATTTTGCGCCGTCAAGTGCTGCTCCTAACGGCACTGTGAATTTAATCGTCGTACACAGCGGCGTCCCTCTCCACTACACTACGTAATAAGTTATTTATACTTTAAAACTCTATCCCGCAGCCCCCGCAGCCCGCAACCACTATAAATAAGGGGTACTTCCAAAATTCAACAATGATAGAAACCCTGTTTGATGGTTGTTGGATACCGAAATATCTAGATTGCGTTGAATTACGGAACATGATAGTGTGATACTGATATCATAAAAAAACCCTCCGTCTAACTCCGTGTAAAAATTAGCTAAGTAAAAAAAAAAATCAAAAAAAAATCATTGTATAACCAAAACATTTTTCGCTTCATATAGAATTTATAAAACCAGTAATTTCAAAGCACTATAAAGATGTGATATCATAAATAAATGCTAAGTAAACTTAATTTAAGTATATTTAGTCTGTTTCGATAATTTATTTACTTGGCGAGGAAATATTAGTATTAATATAGAGTATACAGTGTTATTATTGGTTGTAGAGTATTATTTTGATTAGTATAGAAATGTTCACTGTAATATTTTTAATTTATAATGTCTTATTGTCTAATTATTCATCCAGCGCCACGGTTCTTATATTGTATCGTATGAAGTAAAACATTTCCTCGCCAAGTAAATAAATTATCGAAACAGACTAAATATACTTAAATTCAGTTTACTTAGCATTTATTTATGATATCGCATCTTTATAGTGCTTTGAAATTACTGGTTTTATAAATTCTATATGAAGCGAAAAATGTTTTGGTTATACAATGATTTTTTTTTTGATCTTTTTTCTTCTTTTTTTTACTTAGCTAATTTTTACACGGAGTTAGAAAAAAGGTTTTTGTTATGATATATAATAAACTGTGAGATTTGAAGTGCTTATACCTAAGTGATATTAGGGATTTTAATTTACATTTAGTGTTGTCGACAAAAGAAGGTTCATCGTCCTGAACTATGTTTTGTGAATTAGTACATCTTACTGGTTGACTTTCTTCAACATCGATCCCATTGCTAATTAAAACATTTACATCCATCATAATTTGTTGGATACCATCATCTAATAAAATATTAAGCTATATAAATTAGAATCCATAAATATATTTATTGATGTAAGAACATGAAAAAGTATACTTGCCATTTTCTACATTGCACAGTATTTTAATTTTATCTGCAGACCATATACGCCCAACACCTTCGTATTCAACGAATCCAATGAATTTAAGCATTGCAGATATGAGATAATTAAATTAATTATTTAGTTCACTATTAATCAATAGTAAATTTATAGTTAATACGTGTTTTTACTTGTTAATTAACAACGAAACTACATAAGTCAAAAATAAAACAAATTATAATCGAGAATTCCAGATCGACTAAAAAAATATTGAGTTATCATAATACTGATTACTGATAATAAATTTCAATCAGAAAAATCATTAAAATTTTATGTTGGATCCGATTGAAATCTAGATGGTAACGCTGAATTTTGGAACAAGATCCAACAATAAAACATTTTTCAATTGATGAGTTTAGGAATGCATATTATCATTTTGATTGAACAACTCTGAGTTTTGGAAGGCACGGTAATATTATTATTGATAAGATAATTATTATCTGTATCTTATTTGTTAGCATGAATATTATTATTATTATTTCGAAATTATTACCTACCTACTATTTTATCATTCCATTGACAAACTCTCCTGTCGTAGTGTCGTGCGTTGTCATCATATTATACATTATCCATATATATTTTAATTTTGTTTTTATAAACGCCCAGACATAATGGCAAATAAAAAAAAAATTTTAAAACAGATGGCTTATAAAAAGTTGTATAAGACAACTAACAAGTAAGTTCCAATTTAATTTTCCAATATTTTTAATTTTCACATTTAAAATAGGTAAGTATTTTCGATAGTTATTATATACTCGTATTAATGTAATTTATATAATTATATAACATTATTTATTATTTATATAGGTAATTAAAATGTTTTCGTAGAGTACATATTTATCGATTTGATTTAGGTTAGTGGGTAACACATTCTACAAATATATTTAGTAAAAAGAAAATCGGAAATTAATAATGGTATACGGAAAATATAAATGTACCTATAGTAGTTTAGATCAATTAACTGCACATAAACTAACTTTCGGCAGTAATATGGGGCTGACTACTTTTATGTTTCGAAATTTTCTTATTTAAAATAGTTTGTTGTTTGGCAATGGTATCCCCAGATGGAGCAATATTACATTGAGTCCATTCCGATGATAAACGAACATGAGACTCTGGTTTCTTTTCAATATTTAAATTCACTTTTACATATAATTTACAACCCAATTTTTTATTTTTAAAATATATCCAAGGATATTCTTCACAAAAATATTTTATTTGTTTTATATCCCAGCATTCAGGAGATTCACTGTCACTAATACAGTTAGTTGGCTGATGAATAATACCAGTAGTAGTAGGAGTAGTACTAGTTTTGAGGACATTATCTTTTATATCTATATTTGTAAAGAAAAAATTTAAAAAAAAAATGTTTCTATGTGTAACCTATTTTATTCCTCCATTTTGCTCGACAATATGTTTAATAAAAATCATATTATTAAGTTCTATTTAATTAAAAGCAAAGAAACATTGAATAACCAAGAATATATTTACAATGATTTTATATTAGAAAAATTGAATTTGTACTTGTTTTAGGATCATTAGGATTTAAGTTAGATTCATATTTGCCATAATTTATGTTCAAAAGTTATTTTATTTTAAATAGCTAATTTTAAATGCAACATACAAAAATATTATATTTCTTTAAGGGAATTAAATACTTATATAAAATTAACTAAAATCAATAAAACATTTTATTTCATTATTAAATTAATAAAAAACTTGATCATTATAGATATATTCAACAAGTAACTTGTTAACAAAACACACATTTAATAGGTACTTAAATAAGGTATTAAACACAAATTAGTTAGTAATAACATTATTACATTAAACACAAACATTCACCTTTACACATATATATACATTACTATATTAGGTTTTATATTTATGTAAAGATTAAGTAAAAAAAAAAAACATTATAATTTAGACACAGTTATCAGCTTTGCTACATCATTGTCAAAAATACAAGTTAAATGTACAATAATTACCACATATAGTTAATAATAAAGAAGTGTAACAACAACAATAACAAAACAACCCTATTTGTATAAGTTAAACACAAAATATTTAACTATCACATTAAACACATATTATTAGAACATATTAGTCATTAGGCGCACATCTAATATCAAAATGAAATATAAAATAAATGTTATTATATTAATAACTTATAACTAACAAATCTAATTTTATTATATTTTAAAAGAAACTAAATACCTAAATTTTAACTAATTTCTTCCAAATCAACTGAGGCCTTTTCTTTTCCTAGAAAAAAATTAATATACATTTACTTATTTTTTTGATATGTAACATTATAAATTACAACAGAATAAAAACATGATCATATTTATGATAATTTATAAATAATGACAAAAAATGGTCTTTTAACATGGAAATAATTTATGAGATAGAATACTTTAATTTGTAAATACTTAGGTACTATAGTATTACCTTCTTGAGGTGCAGCCAAAGGAAGAGACTGATCGTCTTGGCAATTCAAATCATCTAATATTTAAAAAAAAATGTTTATAAGGTGAGACATTTATAAACAATAATGTTTTGTTTTTTTTTAAAGAAATCATATGTTTTTATTTTTTCACTCATTGTGTTAATTTTTAACGACTCGAAAATTAAACAAAAGGTTAAATAAAATTAATAAATATTGTAAATAAATTACAACCGAAATCACTTCAAAATGATCACACTTGCGATGAGAATGTAGATAATCTGATAATAGATAAGGTAGACATGTTATCTTTAATCGTGGTACGTGGTAGTGAACAAAACCACCGCGGTGGTAATAATCATTCGGTATGCTATGAAAAACAATAACCAATGAAGCTGATATCAGCTCGATAGCAATCGTTATAATCACGGTTTATAATATAAGTATATCGTAAACCGTGGTTATAATCTTATATCCATGGCTAAATATATAGCTATTTACCATACAAAATATAATATAGTTATTTAGCCATGATTATTATCTTAGTCCGCGATTGTCGTCAACGATAACCGTTTTCTGGGAAAAAATTAAAAAATAAAAATAACCATTACATTGCAGTTTGCTATAGAAGATAGAAATAAACGAAAACAAAATCCAAATACACCATTCAAAAGTAAACATCCCCAGGGGGGACTCGTTTTTAGCGTTCCTCGCTTAATTAAATGAAGGGGGACGCCGAAATCTATGAAAAAATGAAAGCGGACTCCGTCCACCCGCGTCCCCCCCAATTCGAGCACTGCATTTAATACATGTTCTAAAATTGACAGGATCAATAGATACGTTGAATGTTAGCTGTGTTCTGCATTCATTATTGAAGTGAAATAATTCTTTCTTAATTTTGTTGTTAATATTGTGACGTCCAACGCAAACCAATGTTATTATAATTTATAGTTGTACTAGCAGGTACAGTATGAGCGCGACATGCGACGAGATGGATAAAGGGGGGTTTACACGAGATTAGTGCTCGGCCGAGTCACTAGAGTAAGTCACTAAAAGTTCAATAATTTAGTAGAGAGTTCGTGTTCACATTTCAAAGGGGAAATAAGAGCCAGTGAATTAGTATAGTTAATAAGTAAACTATATTTACCTAAAATTATAGTTATCTATTAATACTTTTGCTAGTTTTGTTTAGTTTTCAAGAATCCTCTTTTGAAAGTTATTTTCTTTTCATTTTAAAACTTTGAGTATAAATCTATAATAAAAATGGACAAAAGAAAAATGTTGGTAAAAAAATGTACAAAGAATGTACTACAGTTATTATGCGAGCAGTTCTTAGAAATATTACATGGTGTTGAAAATGAAAAAAAACGAATATGGGTACGAAGTTGGTTGGATAGAAGGAATTCTCATGGAGTATCAAATTTACTTCTCAAAGAATTAGCGGAAGAAGACACTCATGAGTTTACTAATTGTATGAGAATGGATCCAACAAAATTTGAAATTTTATTAAATAAAGTACACCAAAAGATACAACGTTCAAACACCATAATGCGAGAAGCCATACCTGCTCGTGTAAAGTTACAAGTTACTTTATCATATTTAGCTACAGGTAACAGTTATCGAAATTTACAACAATCTTTTCGAGTTTCAAGAGCAGCTATTTCAAAGTTTATTCCAGAAGTATGCGATGCAATATATGAGGCTTTGGGAGATTTTATAAAGGTAATAATTATCTTGGGTACAATGTTGAATACCACAGGTCAGGGTCATTCGTCATTTTTTGGGTCTCAAGAACGCCTCAACGATGCTGTGTCGGAATTCTCAGGACAAACCCGTTCCATCCATCCAGAACGTTTTATCCGCCAGCTAGATGTATATTTTGAGAATGTCCCAATGTCAGCAGACCAACAATTGATTTCTGCACAACGTAGGCTTAGTGGAAACGCTCGTCTGTGGTACGACTCACTAATCCCCACCCCTCCGAGCTACGATGATTTCCGCATATTATTCCGTCAACGATTTTGGTCCGCTGCGACTCAACGTAAGACTCGCAACGAGGTGTTTCGGCCATTCCAATACACGAGATACGATGGTCTCGCAACACACGCCATGCAATGGATTTCCGGGGCAAAGTATCTGTCACCACCCATTGACCCAATTGATTTGGTTTCGACCATAATACAACACTATCCGATTCCCCTTAGTATGGCCCTACGAGGACGTGGACTACGTGATACAAATGAATTGTTAGCTGTTTTGACTGAGTTCGAAGAGTCCACATCGTTCTGTGAACCACGTCAGGAGGACCACCGACCACATCACAACAATATTCAACCCAATCAACAAAACGAACGGAGGGCACAGGACAATAGACAAGGATATCGCGGAGGGTACAATCGAGGTCAACAACCGAGGAATCAGCCTGCGGCTACAGCCGCCCCGCCCATTAACCAATTAAATGTGTCGGGAAACGAGGAAGCTTCTCGCCAGTGATTGCAGCACGTGACGAGAGCCAAAACCCATCTGCCTGCAACCAACCATTTTCATCCCCCACTGATTTTCCTGAACGCACTGTGAAACGTCCTGAGCTTCGCGTCGACATTTTCGGAATAAGTACGTCCGCACTGTTGGATTCTGGTGCGTCCATATCTGCGGTCTCCGAACAATTTTTTGCGACCCTGAAGAGTCAAACTAACACCGCATCGAAACTGTCTACGCTGCCCGTAACGGGGGTCACTATTTCCACCGCCATCCAAGGTCGAAGTAAGAAGATCACCCGGCAAGTGTATGTACCACTAAGTGTGTTCGGACATGAGGCTCCGGGGATTTTCTTGGTTATTCCCCATCTGTCCACTGAAATGATTCTCGGTGATGACTGGCTTACCCAGTACGGTGTCGTACTGAATTATGTAACCCACCAGGTCGAGTTCCCAAAATGGAACACAGTTTCACCATTCCGACCAGAGATCGGAGATATTAACTCTACCCAGATAACCCAGATCATCGTACATCAAGAACTAGATCGACTCATGCCCACTGCAATGGAACACTGCATATCTGACATTTCTTTCGTAAAGCAAGTCTCGACCCCTACATCCGTTCCGTCTCACCCATTGGACTGTGTCGATCATACACAACCAGTTACCGATCCACTTTCAAAACCATGGTCCGAGTGTATAGTAAATTTCCACGAAGTACCGGATAAGGAACGATCAATACTCATAAGTCTACTGGACCAACATCATAGTATCTTTGACGATCGACCTGGGCTAAACAAGTTATATAGTTGCTGTTTTGAAGTATCAGAAGATGTACCTTTTAAAGTGAAACCATATCCAATACCATTTTCCCGTAGACCTGCTGTCGAAAAGGAACTCCAACGAATGCTTTCATGGGGGGTTGTCGAACGATGTTCCTTCCCTTACTGCAACCCGATTGTATGTGTAGCGAAAGCGGATGGTTCCGTTCGTTTATGTCTCGATGCCCGACGCGTGAATCGGTTAATTTTACCGATGCGCGATACGTCCCCTCCACTTGACGAACTTCTAGCTTGGTTCGGGGGGAAAACAATTTTCTCCAGTCTGGATTTTAGTGCCGGATATTGGCAAGTGCCGTTACATCCCACAGTACGTTAAGTTTTTGAAGGGCGGACCTATCAGTTCTGCGTCGTACCTTTCGGTCTAAACATTTCGAATACAGCGTTCGGCAAAGCATTAGAGGCTGTGCTAAACATTAAAATCAATGGGACAGACAGAAACCTAGACGATCTGCACATATATGTCGACGACGTTTTAATCTCATCCACCTCGTTTGACGATCATCTTGTACGCCTCGCTGCTTTGTTTAAGAGAATATCCATGTCAGGAATGACATTGAAATTGTCCAAGTGTGAGTTTCTCCGACAAAAGATCAAGTTCCTTGGACACATTGTGACTCCACTTGGGATGTCAATGGATCCGTCAAAGCTTCAAGCCATTCGTGAGTTTCCCCAGCCTCGGAATAAAAAAGAGCTACAATCATTTATCGGTTTTTGTAATTTCTATCGGAAATTTTCGTGTCACCATGCCTCAATTATAAGCCTGCTTATTGAACTCATCAAAAAAGATTGTACTTGGCGTTTTGGGTATGAAGAGCTGAAGCTATTTAATGCGGTCCGTGAATCATTCACAGAACAATATCTGTCACACCCACATTTCGACCAGAGGTTTTACCTTCAGACTGATGCGAGTAAAGTTGGACTCGGTGCTGAGCTGTTTCAAATCTCTCCAAGCGGAGACCTACGTACAATATCTTTTGCTAGCCGCACTTTAAACACCGCTGAGCGTAATTACTCCATAACAGAATTGGAATTGTTATCTATAGTCTTCGCTTGTGAGAAGTTTCGGGTATTCATCCTGGGATACCCAGCCTGACTGACCATCAAGCCTTAACTTTCTTATTCCAATGTCGCCTGCGAAACGCTCGATTAACTCGATGGACGTTACACCTTCAAGAGTTCAATCTACAAGTAAAACACATCCCCGGTTCAGATAATGTTATTGATGCTCTATCCAGAAGTCCTGCCGGACGAGAGGAGGCGGAGAAGGTGATATCCAGTTTTCCATGTGTTTTAACAATCACGTCAAAAAAGGTCCAAGCCGAGTTTGAGCGTCAAATATCGTCTTTCAAATCAATTTGCTTGTCCCAGAGAGAGGACCCTCACCTCGATAGACTCCAACAATTGCTGAAAGACCCCCAGAGTCAGCAGACCCCGTATCTCGAACACTATAGCTTAGTAGAGGGGGTACTGTTTTATCGACGACACAAGTCTACTGATCAATGGCTGGTATACATTCCCATCAACAGGGTAGACGAACTGATAACTCAGGTGCATCGTCATTTTGGCCATGTCAGACCAAAGAAGTGCATACTCGAAATACGTGATTTCTTTTTTTTTGCAAAAGCTTTCAGTCACGTATCCGAGAAGTAGTCCGAAGTTGTTTGTTGTGTCAGAAGACTAAAGCGTCCACGGTCCGTATAGAAGGGGAAATGCGATCTGTTCTGGCCGATGTCCCACTCGGGCGAGTATTAGTCGATCTATATGGCCCTCTCCCTCCGGGTTGGAACCAAGTCCGATATATTTTTGTCGTACTAGATAACTTCTCCCGATTTGTCCGTCTATACCCAGTGAAGGTAACCACAGTGAAGGTAACCAACCGCATGATTGATGATTATACATCCACATACGGTAAACCCCGATGCATCGTATCCGATCACGGTGTACAGTTTCGGAGCAACGTGTGGCAGAAATGGTTGTTAGCACTCGGTGTACCGCCTACAATGACGTATGTGTATCATCCCCAGTCCAATCCAGCTGAGAGAGTAATGAGAGAACTCGGACGCATGTTCCGGGCGTACTGCCACGAAAACCATACCGAGTGGCCACGGTACGTATCGTACATTGAATGGGTGTTAAACAACACAGTCCATGAGTCAACAGGCCACACCCCACAAGAGCTTTTTCTCTCCGTCGAACAATATAACCCATTCGGAAATGTCGTTTCGTTCCCTCTTCGTCTTCCTCTGGCACAGAGAACTAAACTAACCATGGCCCGAGTAATCCAGCTCACCCATTCCGAAAGAAGAAAACACCGCCATGACAAGCAGGGCGTACCCGTATCATTTGTCATCGGTACCCGCGTATTGGTGAAAACGCATCGCCTAAGGTCATCCGTCGACAAATGTATCCAGAAATTCTTCTTGCTATACGAAGGGCCCTACGTGATCACCAGCCGCCGTCAAGACAATGCATATACTCTGGCAGATCCAAACACCAACAGAACTATTGGGACCTACAATGTTGTTCACCTCCGTCCGTTCCACGAACCGATCAGTTCACCATTGCAGCAGGCTGAAGTCATTGTTAGCACTCAGGTATCATAAGAACGGATCGAACACATCTCTCGTATGAAATTCCCGTCAATTATTATTACCGATTATCATTTAAGTTTGCGTTCAAACATCGTCATCCATGAAGGCTCTCTCCGATGTATCGAACTTTCATGGGGGGGGTTTCTGTGACGTCCAACGCAAACCAATGTTATTATAATTTATAGTTGTACTAGCAGGTACAGTATGAGCGCGACATGCGACGAGATGGATAAGGCATACTATTCCGCGCGCCTCAGTCTTCGCCGATCCAATACTGCACCACCGTACCGGCAGTCGCACACACGCTCCCCTCCTAGTACCCACGGCTCAGAGTACCGGCCACTCATGTTAGCTCTACGTACGTAACCCCCTCCCTCACCTGTCGTTTTCTCCGTGCCACCCGAGATCGAAAAGTTCTGGCCGACACCAGCAAAAGCCACCACTCCATTTTTTCCCGTCCCAGCAACATGACCGTCGAGTAGACACCGTTTTTGCTGGTGCGCCAACGGGCGGCACATGAAAACATCATGCGTACGGTAATGTTTTTGAAACCATAATATAATATTATTTCACCGTGGCCGGTATCTCGTTTGTATGTGTTTACTGTTTGTTAATAATTTCACCCGCCGGAAATCCGCTATGTCGGAACAGTGGAGTGTGGAATTATTATTATTATGATTATTATTTGTTATTTGTTGGATTATTATTATTATTATTTATGTGTCGTTTATAATTCTATTTATTCTGACCGAGTTTTATGTCAGTTGGCTTTCTCGGCATCAACTTAATTAATTATTAAAATAAATTTAAAATATAATTTTTCCCCAAATTGAGTTTTTTTTATTATTTCACCGATGGTCACCCATCATATATTACTGATCCCAATGTATCCAGTTATTCTTTAAACTGATATAGTTATATATATACGTTTTATGGTTAACAAAAAATCCACGGTACTCCGACTTTTGGGTCTCGGTCCGTGGTTGGCGACCGTGCGAAAAGGCTCCGGACGGCCACATGACTCTCGGTAACATGAGCAATATGTCCGAGCAGTCACAATATCTTCAATTTCATACCATCATTCTTCCAAAATAAATATAAACGTTTTTAATTTCTGTGCATGACCTAATGATGGAATTACGTTTATCTCGGTTATTAGTTGAATTTATGTTTGGAAATAAATTACATGTTTTTAAACACAACAAAGCTATTTCCGAATCCTCGTAAACGTTTAGAGATGGAAAATATTCCTAGTCAAACTTAATGTAATAGATTCATACATTGTAAAAATTCAAGGCATAAATGACCACAAATGAACGTATTGAAATCTTGATAGTTAGAATAATTGTATACTATTTTGAACTGTCTGAAATAATGTTGTAATTCAATTGGTGGTGGTAAATCACCAAAGCTATCAGAATATACAAATTTGTCCTTATTTTTATAAAACGCTACCCAATAATTTCCGTCGCCTGAAGAATAGTCCAAGTTTAATATGCCACATTCAATAGCATGCGGGTTTTTAGGTAAGTTATCACGTGAAAAGACTCCACGGAAATGATTGATTTTCAACTTTCCGACATATTTTATAATATCTTGGGACGAAAGCGGTCTGTCAGGTAGCGTGATCATCAGTTTTTTTTTTAAACTTATTCTTGTTTGATTTCAAACCACTACCTTTTTTTCTTTTTGAATTTTGAACTGCATTATACACACTAACACCTCCAGACATCAAACTACCTAGTGCTGAAAATCCAGCAAATATAGGTATTAAGGGGATTACACCTCCTGACTATCTTGGTGCTAAAATCAACCTTTTACCACCATTCTTTTTCTTTAAGATTCTTTTTTCTTCGCTGCTAGTATACCATTTGTTTTTATAACACGTTTCCGTTTCCTTATTTTTATAAAACGCTACCCAATAATTTCCGTCGCCTGAAGAATAGTCCAAGTTTAATATGCCACATTCAATAGCATGCGGGTTTTTAGGTAAGTTATCACGTGAAAAGACTCCACGGAAATGATTGATTTTCAACTTTCCGACATATTTTATAATATCTTGGGACGAAAGCGGTCTGTCAGGTAGCGTGATCATCAGTTTTTTTTTTTAAACTTATTCTTGTTTGATTTCAAACCACTACCTTTTTTTCTTTTTGAATTTTGAACTGCATTATACACACTAACACCTCCAGACATCAAACTACCTAGTGCTGAAAATCCAGCAAATATAGGTATTAAGGGGATTACACCTCCTGACTATCTTGGTGCTAAAATCAACCTTTTACCACCATTCTTTTTCTTTAAGATTCTTTTTTCTTCGCTGCTAGTATACCATTTGTTTTTATAACACGTTTCCGTTTCCTTATTTTTATAAAACGCTACCCAATAATTTCCGTCGCCTGAAGAATAGTCCAAGTTTAATATGCCACATTCAATAGCATGCGGGTTTTTAGGTAAGTTATCACGTGAAAAGACTCCACGGAAATGATTGATTTTCAACTTTCCGACATATTTTATAATATCTTGGGACGAAAGCGGTCTGTCAGGTAGCGTGATCATCAGTTTTTTTTTTTAAACTTATTCTTGTTTGATTTCAAACCACTACCTTTTTTTCTTTTTGAATTTTGAACTGCATTATACACACTAACACCTCCAGACATCAAACTACCTAGTGCTGAAAATCCAGCAAATATAGGTATTAAGGGGATTACACCTCCTGACTATCTTGGTGCTAAAATCAACCTTTTACCACCATTCTTTTTCTTTAAGATTCTTTTTTCTTCGCTGCTAGTATACCATTTGTTTTTATAACACGTTTCCGTTTACAACCCATACCTATTTTTCTTTTAGCTTTCATTGCGTTTGTTACTGCGTACGCGACAAATTCCTCTTATCTAGGAGTATCTTTTGCTTTAAATCTTTCCCAAGCACGATTTTCTAACACTTTATCGGCTCTATGTCTATCGTTTAAATTTTTACTCGTTGCATACACAATATCGTGATCACGACAATATTTGCAAAATATCTTAACTAGAGTTGTTGCAATAGTAGTATCACTGACATCTAGAGGATTACCAATGAGAGGACATAATGAATGCTTTGGATCACTACATAACGGAAATTTCATGAGAGAATTAGAGCTCAGTTTGATCCTTTTTTATCGAAACATATAGCACAGTATGGGAATTTAGGAAGAGGTAAAGTTTCATATCTTTCATCTACTACTTATTATGAAGTTGTGCATATCATGAAGAACAAAATAATGAAAACAATAATTAATGAAGTTAAAGATGCCAAATACTTTTCAATTGTTGTAGATTCCACACCTGACATAAGTCATAATGACCAATTATCTTTGATATATAGATATGTTTTGAATGGAACTCCTGAAGAAAGATTCATACAGTTTATTCCTAACATTGGACACAAAAGCAAAGAAATCGCTGACACAGTACTTAAAGCAATACATGAACATGGGTTGGATATTAAAAATTGCAGGGGACAATCATACGACAATGCCTCTAACATGTCAGGCAAATACAGTGGTTTGCAAGCAAGAATTAAAGAAGTTTCTCCGTTGGCACAATACGCACCTTGCTCAGCTCACTCCACGAAGATTTTTTGTTGTAGAAAAACGTGATAGAGAAACTTTAATTCCGATTATCGAAAAAGAAATATTACCTTGTTCTATTATAATGTCAGATGTATGGAAAGCATATTCTTGTTTAAAAAATATAGGCTATGATCATAGAACAGTAAGTATATTTGTACATATTGAAATATCGTTTAAACCACAAAATCAATTTAAAAATTATTGTCTTCAAATTTTGTACTGGACAGTATTATAAGACATCAAACTCAATAATTTATTTTTATAAGATATTGGTGTTTATTTGTTTAGTATTTATATGTGTGTATACTGTATTGTAAACTTTAAAACTGTACCATACCTATTGATTTTTATTATACTATATTTTTTTGTAATTGATTTTTATTTGACAATTTGAGTTGTTGCATATTATGAATTACCCTAATTTGTTTTTCGGTTATTTCGTTTATTTTCTTATCAAAAAAATCATAGTCTTTATCTGAACATATTCCAAACAATGTTTTTGATAATCTACCAATTCCGTTTATCAATCCTCTTCTGTAACGTTCACTTCTATTAACTGCATAATTTATCTGTTGTCGCGTTTTCTCTATATCATGGATATATGACGTCGTTGTTGTATTAAATTGCTCGCATAAATACGACCAAATTACAATGTGTTCTATTGGAACAATTTCAGTGTTTTTTGTTATCTTTAAACAATGTTGTACCGTTTCTTTTGAAATTTCTTTATTTGGTCAAAATTATTATCATACGTGGTTAAATTCACATAAACTGACAATTTCCATTTTGAATTTGTTGTTTTTACATTCGTCAAATGATTAAAAAAAATTCCTGATGGTGATTCAATTTTTTGTATTTGATAATTTCCTGTTAAATTTGTTGCCATGATTGGTTGTATTATCAGTATCCTGTAATAACAAGATATCGCTGATTTAATATTTATACTTCTTTTACTGATTACATAGTTTTAATAGATTTTTATGTACTTTAACTAATTTTTGTCCTCTGACAATTGTTACATTTTCATTACTATTTATTTCTGCTATTACATATGGTCCTAGCCATTTCTGTGCTAACTTATTTTTTTTTTGTTTTCCCATAAGCCAAACTTTGTCATTTATTTTTAATCTCAGTGGATTAACTTTATTATCATATCGTCCTTTTGTATTTTCTTTTGAATTTACTATACGTTGTTTTGCAATTTCATAAGATTGTTGAAATTTTTGCTTAATTTCATAATTATACCTTGGTTCGGGTGTCTTCTTTAATGACGTAGGTATTTTCCCTGGAAATCCATAAAGTAGTTCATACGGTAGGAATTTTGACGCGTCATGCTCTGTTGTATTATATTATACATACATTGCATATGGAATAAATTCATCCCAATTCGCTAAATCTTTGTTGACATAATGTCGCAAATAATTCCCTAATGTTGAATGGCTTCGTTCTAATGCTCCATTACTCTGTGGTCTATATGGTGTTGTGTTGAACTTGGAAATTTTTAATAGTTTACATACTTCTGAAAAAATTTTACTTAGAAACTCTGTGCCTTGGTCCGATACTATTGATTCTGGAATTCCATGTATACAAACAAATGAGTTCACAAAACTATGCGCTACAGTATTCGCTTCATGGCATACCATAGGCGTTGCAATGCTAAATTTTGTTAAATCATCTTGCATTGTAAGTACATATTTATTCCCTTTGTGTGTAATAGGAAGTGGTCCTACTATGTCCATAAATATTTTTTGAAATGGTTTATCTGCTGTGGAAGTGATAACCATTGGTTGCTTTGTATGCTTGTTTGAAGTTTTATTCTTTTGACATGATTGACACTTCTGTACATAATCTGCTACTGCTTTTGACATTCCTGGCCAATTATACAGTTTTTTAATTTTTTTTATAGTACACAAAATCCCTCTGTGTCCTGCCAAAGGATTCTCGTGCATCTCTTTTATTATAATTTTCTTTTCCTGATCCGTAAGTTCATTTGGTGTAAATATTTTAATTTTTATACTAGTGCCTTTATACAAATATCTTAACATTATTCTTACTGTTGCCCAATCGAGCTGGAAAATTTGATCACCTGTTTTTGATACTGCTAAATCTGTAATTTGATTGTTTAAACAAAATGTTTTTAAATTCTGTAGACAATTATACACATTTTCGTAAGTAATTTGACTTTTCTCTTTCTCTGATAAAATCATATATATTATGTAAAGGTTACCTTCTTTGAAATACAATAAATCTGTAATTTTTTTATTCTGATTGCTTTTCAGATTCCCGAATCGTCGTCGGAATTCCCGTGCCAATCCTTCTTTTAATGTCAATTCCTGTGATACATAATGTACGAGATGTGAATGTTCGTCTTAAAAAAAAATATTACCAGCTATTTCTACAATATTCACGTTTTGGACTATATTTGTCTTAATATAATCCATATACTCATTATATGTTTTACTGCTTAAAACTTGTTCCCCTTCAATTTGCATAATATGTGGTATTCTACTGAGAGCGTCGGCATTAGTATTTAATAAACCTGGCTTATATATTCTGGTAGATAACTAAGAATCGGTTCACTCACTAACACATCTTTTAATGTTTCAAAGGCCTGTTGACACAGATTTGTCCAATCATATGGTATATCATTTTTTAATAATGAGGTTAACGGTTTTAAGATTTTACCATAATTTTTTATAAATCTACGGTAATAACCTGATATTCCTAAAAAACTTTTTAATTGCTTTTGATTTTTTGGTTCTGGAAAATTTTTTATACTCAAAATTTTTGATGGATCTGGTTTCAACCCTTGTGCCGTGATAATATTGTGATAACTTCATGACTAAAAAATTCACATTTCATAGGTTGTACTTTCAAATTATAATCCCTAAACCTTTGGAAAATTTCCTTTAACTTTTCACTATGATCTTTCAAACCATGAGCATATACAATTACATCATCTACATATACGAATGCTTTTACTCCATTTATTCCTAGTAACACTGTGTTCATTAATCTTTTTAAAGTACTCGGCGCTCCTTTTAATCCGAAAGGCATCTTAAGAAATTCATAATGTCCTTTATCTGTTGAAAATGATGTCTTAGCTCTATCCTCTGCGTGACCGACACTTGGTGGTATTCGCTCGCTAAATCCAAAGTAGTATAGTATTTAGAATTGCCTAGTTGATATAAAATATCATTTATATTAGGAATCGGAAACACATCTCCGATCGTAATATTATTTAATTTCCTGAAATCCACACAGATACGAAATTTTTGTTTCCCTGAACAATCCACCTTCTTTGGTATAACTATTAACGGGGCGTTCCAAGTTGAAGTACTTTTTGTAATGATTACATCTTTTTCCATTTGATCTACCTGCGTTGATATCTCTTTTTTGTGATTTTGTGGTAACCTATATGGTTTAATATAAATTGGTTGAATATCGGGTGCTGTTCTAATTCGATGCTGTATTGCTGATGTTCCATCTAATCTGTCACCTTCTAATAAAAAAACATCGGAAAATTCAATAAATATATTTTTTTATGATTGGTATTCCTCCTTGTTGAGATTCTGCAGCCTTAACGACTTCTCCAATAATTGTACCCGATTTTCACTATCTGGACCTTCTGCAAAATTTAGTACACACTTGTATTTTTGCCTCTTCAAATTTCTCGTACAATAAACTACCCAAATCTACTGGCTGTAACTCAATAGAATTCTCTGTTTGATTGACAATTTTCGTTAGCACTTGCCGATTCCTTACTGTAGTTACTACATTACCACATTGTACTCGATTTTGCAATATTTGTGAATAAATAATCACTGTATCTTTTTCCTTTATTTGACTGTCTGTAATTTTTACTTAAATTATCATTTCTGATCTCGGTGGTACTACTGCAATGTTCAAATTATCTACATGCGGACTGTCTTGATTTACTATTGTAAAATTGTCTTCATCAAGTGTCGACGTTATTTAATTTTTTGCATAATCAATTGCTATCTTGTTGTCTTCTAAAAATTCTTTGCCTAAAATTCCATAATGAGGTATTGGAAAATTATTACTAACTACTTGAAACCTTACTTGTCTTTTTTCTTCCCCAAAATTTACTGTTATATTTACCGACCCAATTGTGTTCACAAAATACTCATTAATCCCTTTTAATCGATATAAAATTCTTTCGTTAACTTTGACGTCGTCTTTTAATGATAATAACTTTATTATATTTACTTCACTACCTGTGTCAAGTAAAAATTTTGATTTCTGATTAATAAATTCCGTATCTTGACACATAATGTGATCTTTAAAAAGTTGAGCTTTTAATTTAAATGTTCTAGAAATGTTACGGCTGTTGCTTTGATTTCCTGGACCGATCGTTCGCCGTTCTGAATCGACCCTGTCTCGTTTCCCGAAGTTGATGGTTCTGTCATTGAACTTGAATTCGCCTGACTAGCTCTTTTTTCATTGTTATATTTTAATTTTCTGCACATACCAATTTCATGACCTAGTTTCTTACAATATTTACAAACAATTGTTTTGTTATTATAAGCACTATTACTTTCTGCCGTTTGCCGATGAATATTTGCTGACCCGTTGTTTGGTTTCGAATTTTGGCCCGTATTTGTAACCCAGTTCTTTTGATTCTCTTGAGACTGTTTTATAAATTGATGATTTGATCTTGACCTACATACCTTGGCCATGTGACTTACTTTACCACAGTTGAAACACGCAATTCTTGCTGCTTCTTGTTTCGGAATTTTTGATTGTGTTTTCTTATCTGATTTGTATGACGTTTCCTCCTGTTGAGCCACCGCAAATGCTTCTTCAATTGTACTCGGATGACTTGCCTTTACTAACATTTTTATAGGTTGTCGTAGTCCCTCAATAAAAATACTCAATGTTTGTGTTTTTAAAATTCCCTCTATGACTTCTGCCACTGCTGTAATTTTATCTTTGGTTTGAACATTTGACGTTAAATGAAATAGTTTCTCTAACCGATTATAAAACGTACTAATTTCCTCATCATTTTTCTGAGGGGTTGTGGTCAATTCCAACAACAAATGTGTGGAAGTATGTTGTGGTTCAAAACAATTTTTTAAAGTTGTTTTCAATTCTTCCCATGTATCTATTTTTTTAAATCGAACAACCTGAGCTGCTTTTGCTGTCAAATTTGCTATTATTGCTCCTACAATCTTGGGCTTTATGTCTTCACTAATACACGAAAAAGCAAATTCTGACGACTTTATAAAATTATGTAAGCCTTCAGAGTCTTGCTTGTCAAACTTTGGTAAAATTCGAAATGCTGCCTCTAAAGAAGTAATTACACTCATATCTACTAATTCTGTATATGTTTGATCCAAATTCAGCACAAAACTGTACGACTGAGTACTACTATCAAAAGAAATATCTTCCTTAACGATGTTTGAACTTAATTCTGCTGGTACTCCTAACCGTCTACGTTGTATTGGCAAATATAATGTATTCCTACCAGTATCAGGATTTTGAAGTCCTAACAAAGTACTCTGATTTTGCACTGTATTTTCTACTGTATTTTCTACTTGGTTACTATCGCTATGCCTACTAGATGTCGCTTGCCTACTATCATCAGAATCAAATGACCTATCTGGAATAAATGTTTCGTCTTTACTATCGTTCTGTGTTGAGTTATTAATACTAGCACTTTCGTCACTCATCAATCAAATATAAATAGAAAAATATGGATAGAAACTTATAGATATGCTTAAAATATATATAAAAACCAACTTACAATACCAATAAATGTAACATTATTGAAGTTGTTCCTCTACTGTCTTTGACACCGTTGAATGCTGAATTTATTTGGAATGCTTCGAATTTGACTGGAATGATCTGTAGTTGAATGGAATGCTCTGTAATTGACTGGAATGCTCTGCAGTTGAATGGAATGCTCCTGATTGAAAGATGCGTCTCGTTCGAATTAATGGTTCTTTTGATCCGCTGCCATCAATGTTACAAGTCGGTTGACCGTAGCCTCGTACTTGTAGAGTTTGAATATAGATTTATTAAATAAAGTAACAAACACACGTCTTTTCAGTTATAAAGTTTATTGAGTTGAACATATACAGGCAATGGCACTGTCCATTCTCCACTAATCCTCTTACAATCTTAATGTTCCTTATATCTAAACTTATGTAGGACAATCCCTCCTATATAAAAAGTGCTTACTCGCAGTTTCGGGATTGTACCTTTTTACACTAATTTACAATAACCATTTCATTTCGTAATTTTAAATGTTTTATAAATACTTAATTTCTAATTTGTTTACTAACTGCTACATCCTTACTTACTTCCTATGTTTAATAATACCAATTCATAACAATATGCAAATGAAGATGCCATACATCGGACTGTTTCATATGAAATAATTGGTTTCTGAACATTCGGATCTACATCATTTGGAATAGTCATCCTTCTAATTTAAAAAAAAAAATATTGAGATTAAATCAGCTAGCATTGACTACAATAATTTATTGTTGACTAAAATGGTTATATTGTTTTATAAACTGTAAATATCAAATTAATTTTTGAAAAAATATATATTATTTATACTATAATTATTATGCTAATATATCGAAGAGTCTCGCTAGAGACTCCTTTCTGTGCATAAGTAACACCGATAAGAAACAGCACCTTGACAACCGATAGCGAGACTATTATACATTAAGTTTCGTTTCGGCGCTCGGACCTCTCACTCGCACGCATTGGTTGAATGCAGAGCGCGAGAGAGACAGAGCTAAAAACTGCAGTTTTGTGAGTCTTTTTCTTTCGTCCGTCTTAGCAACGTCATCCAACGCCGCGCCGTAGCAACCGACACGCGCCGGCCCGCTACCGTACCACGAACCTCACCCACAACAACAGCTATTTACAGCTAGCTAGTTTTACGTTTGCAGAATTATTATTAATTATTATTTATTTTTATTATATTATAAAATATTTTTTACGTACTCTCGTTGTTGCGATACCGAGGTCTCGTGCATTTACATTATTACATACGTTATTTTACGCGATTTATTGTTACAAAACAACAGCTACGTAAATATGTACCTAATATTACTATTTTAATACTATAATAATAATAATTATTATTAAATAATTGTGTTATTAATATAAATTTATAATTAATTATTATATATTATATAATTATAAACATTTATATTGTATTTCTATTTGTATAGAATTATTATTCACAAATAAAATAATAATTAGAAAAAATGTAATCCATAAATATAATATAATATATAAACCTCAGTATATCATAGTAAAACGTGCTTCGGAAAAATAATTGAAATCCTCAAAAAAACTACTTCGGAGAAGTAAAAAAGGCTTTCTGTGCGTAAGTTGAAGAGATTGGGAGAAAAGATAGAACTTTGGTGTTAATAAAGATGTGAAATCAATCTCAAAGTTCTGTGCCAAAAAGGGCCACGGTTGAAAAAATAGAATTTGGGGCTTAATAAAGAAGTGAAATCAATACCCAAATTATGTGCCTCAACTTGAAAAAATATCTTATTCAAAAAAATTTCGAGATTTTCAACTCACAACAAACATTAAAAAAAAATATTAGCACAGAACGGCGTACAATAATGATGAATTAATAAAATTAGCCATAAATTGTCGACTTGTTTACGAGTTAATCCGTCTGATTCGAATTTTTGTTGAAAAAACTGTAATTCACGCCGTTCTGTGCTAATATTTTTTTTTTAATGTTTGTACAGTTGAACATCTCGAAATTTTTTTGAATAAGATATTTTTTCAAGTTGAGGCACATAATTTGGGTATTGATTTCACTTCTTTATTAAGCCCCAAATTCTATTTTTTCAACCGTGGCCCTTTTTGGCACAGAACTTTGAGATTGATTTCACATCTTTATTAACACCAAAGTTCTATCTTTTCTCCCAATCTCTTCAACTTACGCACAGAAAGCCTTTTTTACTTCTCCGAAGTAGTTTTTTTGATATATATATATATATACATATATATTAAAACAAATTAGAGTTATAAGACCTTATCGCGTACCTATACGCTTATGCTACAATATAAATATTTTTTTCTTTTTTTTCTAACCGTCTATTCAAGCTGTTTAAATTATCACGTATATTAAGTTCACATCGGTACGCTACATATTGTGAATGTTTAAATTCATTTGATAGTTGTTCTTTTTGTTTTAGCAGTCTTTTAATTTGTTGATTAATTAATCAAATTTTTTCTTTATAATATTATGTTTCTTCTAATTCATTGTTATAATTGACTTCCCTCTGTTCGTAAATGACTTCTATTTAACGTTTAATTGATGCAGATGATTCCATTTTATTGTTAGATATTTTACTTTTTTTTGAAACTGTAAATAGTGCACACTTACTTATATTTACAAATTATTAAATTAATTTATAATAATATAAATCTATATAAAATATATTGTACACCTATTCAATGTATTTAGGTTTTAAGCAATTCTAAGTATTATTCCAGATATTATAATTATAAGTTATATCATAATATTATCGTATAAATACTATAAGATTGGTACAGAATCATACATTTTTTACACCTAGGTCCTAGATAATGAAACATAAATACGATGTTAAAGAGATAAATAATGTGGTACCTATGTAAAGATATTTTATGACATCGTGTATTATAAAATTATTATTATTATATTATCTTATATAATAAGTATTATAACTTTATAACAATATAATATGAATACATAGCTTATATAAATGTAATTTAATTCTAAATTATTATAAAAAATTGATTAATACAATAAGAAATTACTCAGATTCTAATTATCTTAACCGATTGCTTAGTTTTGTTAACCGACACTGAAGATCTGCTTTACATTCACTTGAATAGTTTTGGAATCTATTATGTTCATTTATCAACTCAATTTTTAAATTTAAATGTTTCTTCATACTATTATTATTTTTTACAAATACTTTTCGAAATGCTTTCTGTTTCTCGATACAATAGCGTCTATTTGCACGCACCTGTTGTTCTACTGCTAGATTTTTGCTTTTAATAATGTTTATTTCTGAGTTCATGATTCTGAAAATTACATAGAATTTCAAAATTAGCTATTAATACTGATACATTGTTTATACGCTCATTATGTTAGAAACTTGATACGTTTTTTTTTTTAAATCTAAACCACTTTCCCTAAAATTATTATTAAATTAGTTTCATTTGAACGATTATAAAACTTGAACAGTATTGAGCATTAAAAACATTTATTATCCTTCGACAGATATTATATACACAAGAATGATATAGGTTATAATTTACTACAATATCATTCGATATATAATTATAAGATAAAATAATAAATAATAACAAAATAATTTATTTATATCGATTTTACTATCAGCGACTATATATCGTTTAATTTATCATATAATACATTCAATCCTTTCTGTATATTTTTTTCACAGATGTATGTTATATATAATACATTTTTATAATCGTTAGTAGTATATATATGCCAATCCTGGCGCAGCACCTTTATGGTGCAGCTCATAATATTATATCAATAAAAGATCACAAAGAAAGCAATGTGCAAAAAGATCAGAAAATCGAAAATACAATAATAATTAAAAAATTTATTCACAAAACGTATGAAATACAATAATAATAAAAATATTTTTCGCAAAACTTATGAAATGCATAAATAGTAAAAATATTTTCCGCAAAACTTAAATATAAATAATTAAAATCGAAATGCAATAATAATCAAAATATTTTATTTTTTTAATAGAATTTTTCTATTAAAAATAAAATGCGGAGGCGGTAATATAGGATTATGGAAGGCTTTAGATATAAACTATCAAAATCCTGTATTTAGTATTCCTAATGGTAGACAGGTGGTGTACATACCTGATGCGCCTCATATATTAAAATTAGTCAGAAATTGGTTATTAGATACAGGGTTTTCTATAAATGATAAAATCATTAATAAAAAACCTTTAGAAGCATTGGTATCTTTTTCATCAACTGAATTAAGTGTGTGTTATAAACTTACAAAAGAACATCTGTCATGTGAAGGACCTCAACGGCAAAGAGTTAAATTAGCCACACAACTATTATCACATACTACAGCTACGGCACTTTTACATTATAAACAGTGGCGGCGTGAATAGCTATTTATGAGGCGGCCGCCTCATGCAAAAGTGGGGTGGGTGGGTATCCTATTGACTCCTAGTTTATAATTTACACTCACATAGTCATATAGTCACATACGACATACATACCTGGGTAAATATTAGGCACTCTACGTTACATTATCGAGAAATGGATTGGTTAGGTACTCGTACTGTGTAAGGTACTAAGGTGTAACATTAATAAGATTGTTACAATGATCAGTTTAATTTATTACACATTACTACATTACGATTGTTTTCTCTCTCTGGCCCATGTGCAACTATTAAATCAATTAAATAGACAAAACGCATTTTTGAATAATGTTATATTCTTATACTTTGTATAGTAAACTTACCTTATGTACAAGTTATAGAGAATAATATTTTTGAAGGTATTGTGACCCCCCCATCAGCTTATCCTTAGATTAGGACGTATCCTAAGAATTATGAATATGTGTGATCTATTTTGGTCTTATGAAAATTATTGTGTCAATATAATTTAATATTATATTATAGACTCGTTTGTATCGCTTTGCGTGTAACCAGTTTTATTATCAACAGAAATAATAAAATATACCAAAAGATACGAAAACATCTATTTTTGTTTTATTATTAAACGGCTAATATTATTGTGATAATGTTATGTTATTACAATTCATTCGATACAAACTATATAAGTTAAATATAACAGATATTAGATTTTGCACGTATCTCGCGACTCGCATTCTCGCGTCGGTCGCATTTAACTGCGTCAGTGCGTCATTAATCGTCATTTCAGTCATTTCACTGACATTTTTTAAATGAATTCTTCAAGTTGTAAATGTGGAAGAATTCGTGGTGAATTAAATAAAACAAATTGGACTCGGCATTTGGAGTCTTGTGGTAAAAAAAGAAAACTTCATTCAACTTCAATAACTTCATTTTTTAAACTACCAGTTAAAACTTCATCAACAACAACATTACCTTTGCCAACAAGAAGAACAGGTATGTCACTTTATTTTTAATACCTACTTATTCAATATTCAGACTTCAGTTCATAGTTAAACAATCAGTAGTTAGTAGGTACCTATTTAATTAGATCTTATAATATTAAAGTTTATAGGTATGTTTTCCAAATTATTATTTTTTAAAATAAATTTGAAAACAACATGCATAACAAGTACATAATAACATTATTAGAAACTCAATTATAGTCATAAAATATTAGATCTATATTAAAGTATACAAGGGACATTTTTTGTGGCATCGACGACCTGCCGGAACTCCTTAAGCTTTACATCGACAGCTCAAAACCAGGTCTAGTTATACATATTTAGTTACCTACCAATTTTACATTTTTAGTTTTAAATTTGTTAATATAGCTTTAGCCTATAAGAGTTAAATTTAAATAAATGTAAAAAACAAAACATTTTTTACAGAACAAAACAATGATAATACTTTGAATACTGATTTGTATCCTGCGATGCTATGTGAAATTGGTGAGTACTGCTTAATTTTTTCTATTAGATCATTTACTTTTAAATTTGTGAATATAGCTTTAGCTTATAAGAGTTAAATTTAAATAAAAGTATAAGACGGTTTATTTGTTTTATAGAAAAAATCAATGATAATACTTTGGATAATACTGATATTGATCCTGCGACGGTATGTGCAATTGGTAAGTACTACTACTACAATTATTTATATTTTATTGGTGGCTGTATTAATGTTACTATAGGAGATACAAACTATAAAGAGTACCCATATAAATTAATAGTAAATCAGTGTATTTAAAATAAGTACCTACCTTCATAATTTTAACCTGGTATTAATTTCTTAATTAAAAACAATTTGGTGTTTAATTATGTTCAGTACTTTTATTTTTTATTTGTAGAGGATAATGTTATAACTTCTATGTGTTATAACTTCTTAAATAAATATAATAATGCTCAAAGTGCAATATTTATATAATTTGTATAATCTATAATCTTGCTAACAAATATTTAAATTATTATGTTGCAGATATTTTTAGTACACCATCAGCTAATTCATTTTTAAATGATCCAGGGAACTGGCCTCTTCATATTCCATGTAGCATGAAGGGCTATTATCTGGAACTGGGAACATGTCAACCAACTCCCATTGAATTATTTAATAATATATTTCCAAAAATAGGAGAAAAAAATGGTGAAATCAGATCATCCCAGATAGCAAAAAAATATTATTTACAATTGTTTTTAACATTATATAAGTAATGACTAATACAAAAATAATATTAATTTTTCAATACAGAAATGTAAAAATAATGTTTTTGAAATATTATAGTTACATTATTCGTCCTACAAATTTACATTAAAATAATGACACTACGATAATATTATTTTTATATTTTTAACTCGGTAAAATAATATTTTCATAATATTATTTATCGATATTATTCGTATTATATAAATATAATTTTGCCGATTGGAATATATATAATAATAATAATAATACTATATAAAGCTATTTAATATATATATACTTATTGTATAAAACCTAGTATTATAGGAGCCAGTAACGTAGCCAGGATTTTGGAATGGGGGGAGCAACGAAAAAAAATATACAAAATATATATAATAGACATGGTCAATTTTTATTTAAGAAACCTTTTTTTTTTGGTCTATTTAATAACCATACAAACAACATAAATCGTACAATTAATAAACATATTATATAATATGCTTAATATAAATTGTTTAATAATGTTTTAATTATATAATTTAACAGCATCTTAGTTATTTTATATATTTAATTAAAATGTTAATCATGTCTTTTATTAATACGCGAGTTGCACCAGCAATATAAATAGTTAACGGTGATTGTATATCAGCATTGGTAACATTTTCATACTGTTTCAATTTTCTTACAGCTTCTAAAAAATGTTAATTTATCAATTAATTAAAATAATCTATAAAATAATAAACATTCATTAATTTATTTATTTAATATTAATTCTAATGGTATTATATATTCTATTAGATTATTGTTTTTTGTCAAAATAACTTAAAATGTATTAGGTATTTATTTATTTAAATGAAAAAAAAAAATAGATTTTAAAATGAATTGAATTTTAACCTATACAAGTTTAAAATTTAAAAAAAAATGTAGCAAGATAAAACTATTGTATTATAGTTAAGCTGCCTCAATATATTAATACTAATGTTATAACAACTGAATGCTCTTAAAATTTGGTCAATATTTTAATCATTTTGTTTTCTTTTTAATGACAACAAATACGATTAAATATAAATGGCCACTTCAATAAATTGAGTTTTGGGTATAAAAAAACATAATATTACACTTTTTGCCATGTTTTTGGTTGTTTTTGGTTATTTATTTAATTCGGAAAACTATGGGAAAAAAATTAACTTGAGTTATTCATTATTCTAATTGAATTCCATTTTCTACCTATGTGTACAATATATATAGGAGTAAATAAATTTAGCACATACAATTATAGGTAGGTATACCGTACATATAATACAGGTATTGAGCAAATTAAAGTTATAGTAATTTGTATTAAATCTTACCAAAAATGACAGAGCACGAGGTGAGGGTAGAAAAGACCTTTTTAGACTTTTGCCCTTTAAAACTATAGTCTTTCAATAAAGAATCATCATAAACAGTTCTTAGTAATTGACGTACAGTTGCAGTTAAATTTCTTTTGGCATTTCGTTTCAATTCTGAAATCTGAAATATGGGTATTG
>CARXXK010000905.1:0-96344 GCA_949089665.1 Macrosiphum euphorbiae
AAGACTTGATGACAAATTCAAATCTGTTTTTAGAATTCTCATCGCTTAATTAGATCAATTGGTATTTTTTGCAAAAAAATCGTCTAAAATCCTATGTCTCGCGTCTGTTTGACAAAAACAGAAAATCACGGTATGGAATCCCTATAAAGTGATGCCCACTTGGCCAATCCCTCGCTGCGGTGCGCACGGACAAAAACATCCCTCGACTTGCTATACAACACCACCGCAAGTTGGTCACTGGGTAACCGCAGTTAACCTTGTCGTTACGGGTAACTATAAAGGGCCAGCTGGTATAGTATCGGGGTGGTAGTCGAGATAACGGAATTTAATAGTCGTGGTAGTCAACATAACGGAAAAGTACGGTTTATTTTTGTAATTTTTAATAGACTTGGAAATGCACGGGGGTCAAACTAAATCAATATTGTAAAACAGTATAATTATTAATTATTTCATTTGTATATTTTTATTGCTTGATTCAAGGAGCGCTGTGATTGATGTAATAAATTGTCTTACAACATTGAAATCGATATTATAATTAAAATAAAGAGTACGAAACAATAATATTATACGGGGGTTTTAAATGGAATATCTTGCCCCTGAAAATGGGTTTATTAATCAACAAAAATGTCGTGCCGAGTTCTCACTTAATTATGTAAGTGTACAAAAATTAAAAACCAATATCGATTTCTATTAGATGTTTGGTATTTTAAAATTGGGTTATAAAGTGTTGTTAGGGCCCAGCCACATTGTGGTATTTTCGCCGTCGAGTTCAACAGGTTTTACCAACACGGTTTTTACGTTACCATCTAAACAACAGACGGCTTTTAAATCTACTGAGTCATAGTACACGATGGACTCGATAATACCATGTATAGTATGGCTCAGTCGGTTTAAGAACAGGTGTTTAGACGGCAACATAAGAACCGCGGTGGTAAAACCGTTCGGACTCGACGTCGAAAATACTTCGTTGTGGCCGGGCCCTTAGTAAAATTAGTTTTAAAATTCTTATTTGTATACAATTTGTGTACAATTATTGTTTTAAAAAAATTTAGATAAAACTAAAAAATGATTATCATGTAAAAATGTGACCAACTAAAAATTCAAAAAAATAATAATTATTGGAAATTGTAAACGTGTTAATTGTTTTAAAAAAATAAACCAGGTAAGTATCGAAAAATACTTTTGTAAGCAAAAAGGATCATAACAGAAAATAACCAATGTTTCCAGGAGTGGCTAACTTATTAATATTAAAAAAGGGCCTCGTCATATCTTGTGAATAGAGTTATAAATAGGTAGTTAAATATTACTTCAAATGGCATAGAGCAATTTTATTTATGACAATATCAACCCAGTTCTCCCCACATCAAACAGTAATAATGAGTACAAATGAAATAGTTATAATTATATTCTTGTTTTATGAATTATTTTGTTTAGTGATTCCTAATAATAAAATAATTAAGTACAATATTTAAAAAAAAAAAACGAAAAATCTGTTTTACTATTATTGATAAACTGAATATACCAACGGTTACCACTTTATGTGACAACAATTATGACAAAAATAGTGTCAGTCTCTCACAACCAATTTTCATGTATTATTCTTATTTGTACCCCCCCCCCCCCCACTCTGTTTTTTTTCAATGATTTTCCATTCGGCAGTAGTTCAGTTTTCTTATGGAATTCGTACTACAACTCTTCAATTACTTGATCGATGTCTTGACAAGGTATACCTACTCATAGTTTATATCTTATTCTTCATTAACTTATTCTTCATATCATTATTTTTCTTTTTGTTCAAACTGTAGTTTTGGTTCGATGTTCAAGTTCACTCAATTTTCTTCGTATCTCTTTTTATCATATTATAACACCACTGTTTGATTATCCAACTGTTTTGTTGTTTTGTGTTGTCTTGATTTCATACGTTTTGAAATAACTTGAATGTTGTTTTTCACGTAAAATAATATAACGAAGTCCCTCCTACCAGATTATAGTTTGTAAAAAATATAGCAGTATAATGTATCAATGTGTTTTTATGAAAAATAATTGTATATCAAACCGTTTACATCTAAAGACTAAAATGAAGATCGAAAAAAGTTGTTATTTTTTTACGAAATTTAAATTTTCGAACTGACTACCCACTTGATAAAAAAATGTATTCTATCTGGATCACTTAGGCGGATACACAGACCTTCGGGAAACATATTTTTGGTAACACAACCCGTGGACAAATATTATTGTATTCTTAAGGATAAAACGGAGAAAAAAATTTAGCCCACAGGAGTGGCACGTATAAGTCTTAATATATATATAATGAATTGTTATTAATATTATACAAGTAGGTACATTAGTGTCCCGAAACAAATACTATATGTAGTCATATAGACAATAATCTTGACTTACAGGTGTACAGAGTAAATATTATTTCTAAAAATAATTAACTAAACTAAACAAGATAATATAGTAGTATGCTATCAACACAACTCACCGCTTTTTATTTAATCAAAATTTGACTACTCTAAAGGAATATTCGTTTCACGTATCCGTTGTATAATTGACTTTCTTGTTCGCCGTTTTTGAATACAATATAGCTCGCTTGATGTGCATACTTCGAAACGCAGGTACCGAACCGTCAGAATAGTAGTCAAGTCCAATCACGATACATATTATTATTGAACGTTAATCAAAATAAATTACTTTAGAAACTATGAAAAAACATTTAAACTAATTTTAAAATTGCTCGATAAAAAATTAAATCGACTATGAAAACTAAAACAAATTATGACAAATTCGAAAAAAAAATGAAAATAGAAACTGACGAATTTGTACGGAATAAAAATATAAACAACTGTCCAATAAAACAGACGATGAAAAAAGCAAACATGTGTTGTAGATACCTATTGTGGCCAGGACAGTTTTTATACATTACTTTTCAGCCAACATAATAATATTATAATAATAGGTTTCACTTGTTATAATATAAATTCTTTATACCGACAACCATTATTATTTTTATACTATAAATATTTTATTACAATATTAAAAGAAAATATGCAATATACATATTATATTACGTTACGCTATACGTACAACGTATAAGATTCATATACATATTATAATTTACTTTCTATAGTGCATCGTTTCATAATTTTATGATTTTTCATTCAATCATTTCATCTAACGACTAACAGACTAAATTCAGATGAAAAACAAACTATACAATATGCATGCAATAATATTGTATACCTGCAATATTGCTATGGTTGTATACTGTAGTTGTTTTAATGATAATAGAGGTAATTTAAAAACGAAAATTTTAAAGTATTTTATCCAAAAATAGTGTCATAATTTCACACGTAGGTATATTGGGTATACCTAAACTATTGTCAATCTTAAGTCATCTATGTGTTTTGTGATTTATAGCTATTTTAAACTAAATTATTCAGTTTTTTATTCATAATAGGAGAAATGTAACCAATAATAATTACTCTAAATAATATTATGAATAGGTACCCATAATTATTTACTATTATATTATTATAATTTTGGGGGACGCGGATGGCCAAGCGGTCTAAGGCGTCGGTTCGATCCCGTGGTCACGGGCGGCTTTTTTCTTCGGGCAAGTCACGGTGTCCGGAGAACAAATGCCACCATCCCCCACCCGGGCATGGCAGATACTTACGGGTGCCCAAATCGAAAATTCTGCCAAAACCCACTACAGTTCCCCCCTACAGTACCACAGGCTAATGACCTTTGTTGTCAAAACCCCAACCCTAATAAAAAAAAAAAATTATTATAATTTTTTTTTTATTCTTCAAGAAGATAATCGGCCCAACTGAACATGTTCGTGTGGGGGCCCATAAAAATATACTATTAGTTTAGAAAAGTATCTCTCATCACTGCTGTATGTACATACAAATACAATGTACAATATAATATAATATATATTATATAGGTACCTACTACAGTACACATCGAAACGACAATTAATTATTTCAATAATTATTAAAACAAATCGTCATTTTATATTGAAACGCGATCTGTGCGCAGACACGTCGCGTCAGTATCAATTCAACTTACGTTAAAAACTTCTACTTAGAAAGGAGTCCTCCGAATCCGAACGCTTATTCATTAATAAATCGTCTTCAAAAGACCGCCGAAAACCTATTGTTATTTTGAACTATCCATGAATTTTGTAATTTTTAACCACTAAACGAAACACTATAATCTATCCAGTTTTTGATTTATATGAGAAACGCACAGACTGCGATAAATAATAATCACTCTAAATATTATAAGTATTTACCTACAATATCATAGGTACTATTATTATATCAAGTACCTAGTCTCGAAATGTATGTCTCGTCATTGCGGTACACACAAATACAATATAAGTAATATAATATACAATATACTATTTTATACCTACTACAATACACATCGAAACGACAATTAATTATTTCGAGATTAAAACAAATTGTCATTTTATATTGAAAAGCTATCCGTGCGCAGTCACGTCGCGTCAGTATCAATTCAACTTACGTTTAAAACTTGGACTTAGAACGAAGTCCGCCGAATCCGAACTCTTATTCATTGTTAAATCACCTTCAAAGGTCGCCCTGCGAACGGAAGTTATTTATTATATTGTTTTCTTGTGATTTTTCTCGTTTTCGTTCATCTCCGTATTTCGTAGGTACATATAGGTATATATTATTATACCAGTGGACGAGGGAGTCGCATTTCAGTCAACCGTGCATATATGAATAGGTTATTATTATATTCAGCTGCTGCACAATGGCATCGGCACATTAGGTACTTAATATAATATCAAAAGTCACGTCGGTCTATCTTACTCGATTTCTGGTATGCGGTTATCACCCGATTATTATAATTATTATTATCTTGTCGTATTTATTGGTAGGTAACGATATTATTCCTATTGGAAAATAAATGTTTACTCGGTTTGCGAGGAGCAACGATTATTATTTCTGGTTTCAGTTGGTACCTACTCGTCTATGTTATAATATGCGACAGGCAATGGTATCGTAAACACACACAATATGATTGTAAACCGAATTTATTAATTAAGTGTGTTCGTGTTCAGATTTTTGTAGCCATTGTAGGTATATATTGTTATTGTATATTGCCTATTATTATATTATACGGATATACTTAAGTGAAACCCATATTGTTAGAACGTTATAAAGTTACTTTAAAAGTAAAAATCTACAATGTTTTAAACAAATTTAAAATAATTATATTAAAAATCAAAAACTATCAAAAGAAGTAAATAAAACATAACGATAGTTGATTGATAATAATATATTATATCTATACATTATACATACTAAATTTATTTAGTTGACTGATAATTCAATTTATCTACGGGGTGTCCCACCGAGATCTGACAAATGACATAACTTTTGCTATATACAAAATTTAAATATTTTTTTTTACTTATATAATTTATAGCCACTCGCGCTACACGTATAATATACAAAAAATTATTTTTATTTTTTAATACTGAAAATAAAAAATTTATAATTTGATTTAAAATTTTTTATATAAATTTAAAATAGCCAATTTGTGAACCTGATTATAAGAACAATTTTGATGGTAAAAACATTTTTATAAGTCAAGTAGTTTATTTTTTAGAATTTTTTTAAATATCTATAATTTTTTTATTAAATTATTTAGGAATGTAATAACTTTTTTAAAAATATTATTTTTAGAAATTTGCTGACATGAGTATATTTTTTAAATTATTTGGTAATCACATAGTACTAACAATTTTTGTCATACGTTTAAGTAGCAGTTTTATTTTTTTTTTTCTTGTCAGATCTCGGTGGGACACCCTGTATAAGGTCATTAGGCTAAGGTAAAAAAGTGAAAAATATTTAAAAAAAAAAAAAAGTATTTGAAAGTATTTAAAAGTATCTGTAAATACTTTTTAAAAGTATTTGTATTTGTACTTAAATACTTTTTTTTTCTAGTATTCAAATACGTATTTTAAATACTTTTGAAAAAAAGTATCTGTATCTGTACTTGAATACTTTTTAAAAGTATCTTTTACAAGACTGGAAGTAACTCATAACTTCTTGTATGATTAGAAAGCACACGAGACGTATTACATAATATTATGTATAAATGAGCGTTGTCGAGTTGGAAAACAATATGCAGAGTGCATAAATACTCAGCCCTACTTATAACCATAGGTGTAAAGAAGTGGGGGGGCTAAGATTTAACCACATCAAAAATATTCTTATAAATACCTTATTGATTTAATTATAATTATTATATTATAAGCCGTCGATGGGTCATTTGAAATTAATAATTTTGTTAAGTTTACCTTAGTTGGGTAAATGCTTATGACTAGCCTTGTACTTATTGATTTACTAGATCCCTAACTACAATAGACGCGATCTCGTTTGAAATTTGATTTTTATTAAAATTCTCGGAAAAATATTTTCAAAAACCGTAAATAAACCTTTCGAGTGATATTTACTATTGAAAGAATCACCTGGTTTAACACTTCGTTGTTGTTGTGTGTGCTGCAGAAGTCAGTATTGTTCATACCGCCATACCGCCCCTATACAACACAACCGCGATCGCGAATATTGTACAGGTCCAACGCAACTACCACGTTACCGAGCGGCGTCAATAGGTCGGTCGGTGGTTGAAGGGAGGTGTACCGCGGCTTGTTCATACCGATCGACGCACTCGACGACCGCGGCCTGTCATGCAGTGCTGACCGGGCGTCGTCAGGCAACACGGAGGCGGAGACGGAAACGGTCACGGCCGATGCACCGGTGGACGGCTGTGCCGCCGCCGTCGTGTGCACTTACAAGCTGGACGTGGAGCAGATCGGCCGGGAGATACTGTCCGGTGGCCGCGGTCGCCGGGCCCTCAGCGAACAGGGGCCGCACCCGCGGGACGTCCAACAGCAACAGCACCTGTGGGAGGGCGGCGACCCGTGGGCCGTCAAACGAACTTCCGCGCCAACCATGACCACGCAGGCCAGCGGTTCCATGAGCGTGGCCCTAGTGCTCAGAAAACGCCGGTCGTGGCCTGCCGCACCGCTCAAGACCCGAAGGTTAGTCATATCTGAGCACGGCACGCTCTCGCCGGTGGTGTAATGATAATATGTAAAATATAATATTATTATGACTCGTCCAGTTTGTCTGTCAACTTAGAGACCGTTTCGATGTTAAAAAAACCAGGGGTCTGAAAACCCTTATTGTATTGAAAAAAATAATTTTTTTTAATCACTGTTTTTTTTTAACTTTAACGATTGACGAGTGTCAAGATGAAATGGACGGGCTACATACTAGTTGTAAAACCTGACTTCACCCGAGCAAAAATGAGCAAACACAAAATACAAAATATAAGGTGTATCGCTGGACCACGTCATCGGTGTATCATTGTGAACTAATTCCACTGAGGTGATAAATCTACCTGTTGACTATGTTTATTTTCAAAAATGGTGCAAACTACTTCCTGAAATTCCCTGATATCTCTAAAAAGAATATTGAAAACTTTCGTCAACATTTTTTGAGTCCATGAGCCATAATATTATACAAACATGAGGACATTGTGTTAAACTCTCGAATAACAAAAATAAACTAATTATTATTATCAAAAAAAAAAATCCATAATAAAGCATAGTGGGTTGGTAGTCTAATAGTTTTCCATTGAAATATCTATAGGTAATTTTACTTATGTCTTCAATAAATTGTAAATTTAAAAATATGTTGTGCCATGAGGCCTTAATATTAGTAAAAGCAATACGATTAAAATAATAATATTGATAACACGACAACAGGTCCCAGAAATCACCTAGACCAATAAACACGGATAATTTTTAAAAATGTATGATTATGCGAGGATACACTAAAATCAACAAATCTTTTTAAAAATACGAGATAACTATTTTTTTAATTGCCAACCTGCATTACTTCTGTGCTCCGAAGTTCGTTGTGTTAGAAGCATAATGATCAACATATTCCACAATAATTAACAGTTACAATTAAAACCTATGTTTGAAAAATGTACTGAACGTATTAAGTTACTTGGTCGCAGTTTATTATAATTGATTTGGTCATTGAAATAATAATATAATACAGAACATAATATTTTGTATAGTGACAAGCGAATCTCATACGAAATTTTTTTACGATTTTTACATTTAAGTTTTATCGATTGTTATAAGTTTGTCTTTTCTATACCTACGTAATGTTCAATAAAAGGATATTATAATACTATTATGTGCCTATGCCCGCAGCGGGATTGTTTCTCGAAAACCGCGTTCTTCCATTGTACTTCCGTACTTCCGTCACTCGGAAACATTCAAGGTATAATATTATTATCTACAACACACATCCGGTGTGCTCCAGACCGATCTGGCCTACTCGGTGGTGAAATTCTCCCAGCGAGGTTTATTTTTAAATCATTAAGGATTTTAATTTTAGATTCTGAGCGGAGCGATGAATGTATTGGTTTTACAATGATGTGTGTTTTTAGATTCTGAGCGGAGCGATGAATGTATTGGTTTTACAATGATGTGTGTTTTTTTTTATATTTTTATATTTTTATATTTTTTTTGTGTCTGTCATCACGTTTTGGGACTGTAAAAGTGCTTCGATTTTCTTCAATAGTGCCTTTTCTGATAGGAAAGTGAATCTAGTTGGTACTTTTTTTTTTTTTTTTTTTTTTTTTTTCAGTTTGGAACCGACGGCGTCGCGGGAACAGCTTTCGCATTACTTCCGCGACGCCGCCATCGTTTATTGAATTAATAAATGACATTTATAAATTTAATTTTTTTTTTTTACACCTTTGTTATGTCCCTTGATGGGCGCACATTTAAACTAATTAATTTTTTTTAACATTTTATGGTAAGAAAAAGACATTGTTGGCTGAAGGCCCGCTGGCTGCATTTGTTGTCTTCTCGACCCGGCTTTGCTGCCCGCCAGTCTCGAAGACACGTTCGTGGTCTTCCCGGCCCGGCTGGTTAGCCAGCCGGCCTCGAGTCTCGTGCCTCGTGAATTCCCCTTCGATGTTCTGGAATTCCCGTCTCTCCGTTGTTGGTTTTCCAGTTTTCCTTCTGTCTCCGTCGTTGTGTGCTGTCATCTTCCGGGATCCGATTGGATCGCTGCGTCGCGTGGTGTCTGCATCTGCAGCCCCTACTTCCTCAGCCACCCTGACGATGACTGGTCGTCGGTGGGTGTTCTACTCCTGCGCAGCGGGCCCACGATCCGCTGTCGACAGTTTCGCTGGGTTTCGGGGTGCAGAGAGTTGCCGTTGCTCTGCTGCTTTCCGCTCGTCTCCCGGAATCCGTCCTCGGCTGTTGTTGGTGTCGGATGGGGGCGATGTTTGCCCTCCTGGTCTGTTGACTGCCGGTGTTTTGGTTTGTTCAGTTTTCCTTCTGTTTCCTCCGTTCGTTCTTCGTCGCTGCTCGGTGCTTGGAAGACCGGTCGGCGGTTTCTTGAGGCGTTCTGACTAGCGGCCTTTCCCAACAATCGCGATCACCCGGACGGTGACGAATCGTGCGGGCGTCCTACTAATGCCCCGGGGCACGCCTGCCGCTGTGGGGCAGTTTCGGATGATGGTACTGGGCCGCATAGTTTACTAACCGCTGGGTCCCCGTCTAACCTTCCCGGTCTTCTGAGCATCGAGCCTTCGGTCCGTGTTGTCGGTGGTTGGAGGGCGATGTTGGCCCTCTCTGGTCGCTGGTGTTGACCCGCCGGTGTTCGGTTTTATACAGTTTGCCTTCTGTGCCTCCCCCGTTGGCCGGAACCGGAATTCCGTTTCCAGTCGGCACCGCGTGGAGGTGGGGGTAGGACTCTGCCGACCAGTTGGTACTTTACCTAACCTAACCTAACCTAACCTGGTCAAAAGTAAACATTTTCCAGTAGTTTTCACAAGCGCCGGGAAAAACAACATAAAAATTAAGGAATAACGGGAATTTTTACGCAAAATCGATTTTCCAAAAAATCGAATTTGGTTTTTGGTGTAACTTTAAAACAAATGACCGTAGATACATGAAAATTTCACTGAATGTTTAGATTAGCATTTCCTATACACCATACAATTTTGAAAATATTTTGACTCTTTTTGAGCCGTTTACGGACATTTTCAGTTTTCAATTTTTTTAGTTTTTTTTTTCTATAAATATCAATTAAGTTTTATCTGTTGGGCCAAAACGTGTAAAAATTTAATACAAGGCTCCTGATATATTTTTACAATATCAGTTGAAAAATATTAAAAATACATAGGCACAATTTTTTTTTATAAGCATTTAAAGATCGAATTTTGACGAAATTTATCAAATTTAAAATTGAATAATCATTTTGTAGTTAAAAATTTATAAAATGTTCAACTTTTATATCTAAGGATTGAAAATTTAAAACAAGATTCCACGTTAGTAGTTAATTCTGTTACCAAAAAATCTAAAACTTCATTAGCACAGCTGTTTATTTGTATAGTAATTTTAAGTTCAAATTCGGACGAAATTACATATTAAAAAACCAAGAATAACAATTTTATTTATTTTGTTGTGATTGTATAATATTATTCGTGGGTACTTGAAACTATTCCAAAGTATACTACTTTATATCTATGATAGTATCACGGTTTTTTGATAATGGTTTTTTTTTTTTTTTTTTTATTTATATAGTTTTCCTGACAATTGGTCATCTAAACTTAAGGCTAAAAGAATATAATATTTGACATTTTGAAAAAGGTTATCATAAAAAGAATAAAAATTACAAAATCAGTAAGAATTGATAAATTAGAATTTAACAATGTTTATGAGCTTAGATCTAACTATATATTTTTACAACAGTAATAGGTATGTACAATTAAGATTTAATTAAGAATTAATAAATATGAGAAAATAATAATACAATACACAATTAGCATAGGAGGTCATGTGGACGTCCACGCTTGAGACGGCGTATTGGAGGAGGGACACTTAGGTTGTAGTATTTAGCGCTGATAGCAGACTGTAAGTGGTTGAAGAAGTTGATTGTTAATTTCTTTATATAATCAGTTATAGATGGTAGCTGGAAGTCCGTGTGCAGTGCAGCATTACGTATAAACCATGGGGGTTAGATATTGTCCTGAGGACTTTAGATTGAAATATTTGTATCTTGTGTATATGGGTCTTAGCACAATTTCCCCACACAGGGACTGCATATAAAAGTAGTGGTCGTACAATTTGTTTGTATAGCAAAATGGAACATTTCCAGCTTAGCGATGATTGTCGGTTTAACAATGGATAAAGTATCTTTAGTCTCTTGTAGCCTTGTTGAAGTTTAGAGGTGATGTGTGGCCGTGTGGGTTCCAAGTTAGTTTCCTGTCTAATATTACGCCGAGATATTTGATGCTAGGTGACCAGGAAATGTTATTGCCGTACAGTTTTAAATATCCGGGAGTTTTGAGGGTTCAGTTTTATTTTCCATTTATCTCCCCATTTTTGGTTGTCATTCAGGTGGTCGTGGATATTTTTTGTCACTGTTTCAACGTCTGTAGAGCTTGAATATATTGCGCTGTCGTCGGCATAAAGTGCTATTTCCGTATTAATTGATGTAGGAAAGTCCGAAACATATAGGTTAAAAAGTAACGGAGAAATTGTTGAACCTTGAGGTACACCTGCATTTATAATTTTAAGTAGTGTCGTTTACTTTGACTTTAAAACAGCGAGCAGTGAGGTAGGATTTAATTAGATTGTAAATAGCATTTGGGGTGTTTAATATTTTTAGTTTATATAAGAGTCCGTCATGCCAGACCCGATCAAAAGCTTGGGCTACATCTAAAAAGGCTGAACCTGTATGTTGTTTTTTTTCGTAACCATCGCTTATATGTACTGTTAGACGTAGGAGTTGTTGGGTAGTTGAGTGATTTGATTTGAATCCAAATTGGAAATGCGGAATAGCATTTATTGCATTTAAATAATTGGTGAGCCTGGAGTGTATAATTTTTTCAAATATTTTTGAAACTGATGACAGTAAACTAATAGGTCTATAGTAACGCGGCGCGGGTCAGTGTTATTTTTGCCTGGTTTTTTGATCATGATGATTGTGGCCAGTTTCCATTCCTTAGGAAAATATCCAATTTTTATTAGGGAATTGAATAATATGGCTAAATAAGTAATTGCTTTCCTAGGAATATTTTTTAGAATAGCATTAGTAATTAGATCGTGACCGGGTAATTTTCTTTTTGGTAATTTTCTTATTATGTCTAAGATTTCGTTTGGACACGAGTAGATAAATAATAAATTTCAAATCTTTGATTATGAAAGAAAATTGTTTATGATTTTCAAAATAATTTGCTCATTTTCGCGATTTTTAGGTATTTTGTCAAGATTTTAACTTTAAATGCTTATAAAAAAAATCGTGACCCGATATTTAATATTTTTCAAATATCGTTGTAACAAGATATTAGGAGCCTTTTATTAAACTTTCAAGCTTTTTATTTAACAAATAAAATTGTATTGAAATTGTAATTGAAAAAAAAATGTCAAGGCAAGCCTACCTATAACTAGCTCAGTCAAAATATTTCAAATTTTTTTTGTTTTGACATTTTCTAAAACTTCATAGAATTTTCAATTTTTACCTTCCATAAGTATCAACTAGATTAACTTTTCTATCAGAAAATATGCTGCTCTCGAAAATCGGAGCTTTGGATAGTCCAAACTGCAATTCTCGGAAACACAATGTTTATTTCCTACTTACACATAGAACGGCTCAAATGTATATATCAAGCTAATTGCCTTTTAAATATTCCTCCTTAAAACACCATATGCTGGATCCTCCATAAAAGCTTCAAGTGCCCTTGATTCTTATATTTTTAAATTACAACAAAGTAACTAAATTATTGATTTTCGTTTTTTAAATATCTTATTTCGTCTAAATTTGAACTTAAAATATCTATAATAAAAAACTGTTTAAAATTTTTTTTGATTTTTGTTGCAATATAAATAACCTAAGAGAAACCTTGTTTTAAATGTTCTATCTTCACTTACAAAAATTAAAATTTTTTATAAATTTATAACTACAAAATAATTAAAAACTTTTGCCAAAATTTGAATTTTCAAGAGTTATAAAATATAAATCTATGATGTATTATAACAACCTTGAATTAACTTATTGACATAAATAGAAAAGTAATACATTTTTAAATATCTATAAATAGTACAAAGTCAAAATATTTTGATCATGTATATAAAATGATAAAATAATTGTTTTTATTATGGTATCTATTATGTTTATTGTGTACACAAAAATCCAAAACCAAATATCATAGAAAAATTAATAAATTGATCACTCTGCACAAAATCTAAAAAATATACCGAATATTGTAATTTATACAAGTTTTTTTGGTGATTCACTGCAATACAAATAACATTATAGCTTTTACATTTAATTTGTAAATTATTAATTTAAATTATAAAACAACTTTTATCAAACATTCACAAAAACAAAGATTATTAAATCAATATGTTTCGTCATAAATTATACATAAATATGATCATATTTCTACCAACAATAAGACTATTATGTATGCCGATTAGTTAATAAAATGTGGTGGTTTATCAACAACTACTCCACCATAAATGTGTACTTCATTTCTTGACAAGCTCTCCAAGGTCCAAGTATTGGTTTTAGGGTTGTAAATTTCTACAGTATCATTGATAGATTCATCAGATTCTCCGCCCATCACATACAATAAACCATCTAGTGCCACTACTCCTATATAAAAATGTAATTTAAATTCAATACATTTTTACAAAGGTTGTCCTAAGATATATAACTATTATAGTTACCAGGATAAAATCGGCATATTTAACTTAAAAAAAATTATTATTTTAGTTACCAGGCCTGTATCGAGGGAATTGCATATCAGCTACAGAAGACCAAACTCCATCACTCGGTCTATAAGCCTCTACACTTTTAAGATACACACTTCCATCAAAACCACCAATTGCATACATCACGCCGTCCATGACTCCTACACTAACCCATTTACGACATTTAGACATATTTGCAACTTTTGTCCATGTGTCAAGTGCGGGATCATAACATTCCACAGAACGAACAATGTTACCAGCACCAGCACCCCCAACCTACACAATTTAATTTTATGAAATGTATTACAAATTAAAATTAAATAAATAATATAATTATTCACCACGTATAAAAGATTATTTAGTACACCAACACCCAAACCATATCTCTTAATTGACATACTAGCCACCATTCTCCATTTTTGAATACAGACATCGAAAATCTCTACACTATTTAATGCATTTTCGATATTACATCCACCAACCTAGAATTAAAAAATTATAATATAAAATAAGTAATATAATAATATAAATATTTATTTAACTTACAGCATATATGGAATCACTTAATACTCCGACTCCTAATTGCCATCTCCTAACTAACATGTCGGCCATTGGAACCCATGAAGGCGATTGTGAAGATACGTCAAGCATACTAACAGATTTAGAACTCGTTCCATTTACACCTCCCACAGCAAACACAAATTGATCACGTACTACACCAAAACCAGCATCATACCGACATTCATTTATTCCTGGTGCATTCTCTCTTAGCTTGGTTGCTGGATCATACCATTCAGTATAACACTTTGGCGATGTATAAGACTTACTGAACATTAGAAGAACCTAATAGAATTAAATGGACAAAATAATTGTGAAGATAAATTTACAAAACGGAATCTTACTTTTGGTGAATCACCAAACTGCCTGGGTTTACACCTAATTGTTAGGGGAATGGTGAAATGCTGAACTGACTTGAATAGATTAAATTGTATTGCTTCATACATATAATCTTTACCTATAAACATTTAAATAATAATTAAGATAACATATAATTACGTCATAATGATGAATATATTAATTAAAATAACATACATTTAGGACTATTCTTTAGAAGAGGTTCTTCGACTACATTAATTAATACATCAGGCCTTGATGCTAATAATGGCAAACGTACATGTTCCATTAATTCTGGCAAAAAATCTTTTCTCTGATCCAAATCATGTTTTACCCATTTAATAACACATTCAAACACCTATAATTAGAAATATTTAAAACTAGATTAAAATAAAATTAATTTGTTAAACCACACAATAGTGTATGCTTGTACCATAAATATAAATATAGTTCTTCAAGTTATTGGGCGTCCCCTTCTTTTCATAGCAATGAATGGCACGGTCTTATATGTATAAGATTATAAGACTGTGGTATAGGTAATAATTATATTTTGATAAATCTATATTTATTAGTTTCATTCTTTCATAACTTTTTATATGTATATGTATTATTAATAATAAAATATATTTTTATAAATGTTAAATTCCCTTTGTTTTACACTGTGTCTAGCCAATTATATGGCCCATCTATGTAATTTTTCCCCCTCCATTGTCCCCCCCCTAATTAAGCCCTGGATCCGCCAGTGAAAGAATATATCAGGGAGCGGGTGAGGGGGGCCTATATTAAACAAACCGAATATTTATGCAGCTATAGTCCTATAGCATAAGCTATATGATATTCATATTTGTGATTTGTTATTTATTATTATTTGGAAATTTAAATTTTTGATATTTAAATTTGATAATTTGATAACTGTCTTATACCGATATTTGTGATTTTTACTGTTGTCGTTTTTATTTGAAGATTTTCAGTATCGTTTTATTCCTAAATTCATATTTAATAGAGATTTATTTATTAATGGATTAACTTAATATTTAAGTCTGTAGACTGTAGCAATTTAAATTATTTTTCTTTAGCTGTGTGAAATCTATTATACTCTTTGATTAAGAATTATTTACCGCCACGGTGCAATTTATAGCCAGTAAGAGTCAGAGCAGACAAGGAAAATTCATTATTTGATACAAACTGATAAAATGAATGTAAACCAAATATTCCATAAGATAATTAATACTCAGTACAATTATACCTGGTTTACAACAAAAAGGTAGATACAAATACATTCATAATAGATACTTGCAACAATTATTTATTTTATCATTTTCAAAATATTTACCCTCAAAAATAGAATTATTTTAGTTTTTTTCGATAACATCCATCAAATAGTATTTATTGTCAAGTCAAAAAGCTTGTAGGATAACAATTTTACATTGTTATATCTTAAAAATAATATTTGAGGGTACTTGACACTTTTAAAATATATCATTGTATTGTATACACACAATGATATTTTAAAATGCAAATTTTTAGCAAACATAATATAACCGTCTGCAGTAATGCAGCATGACTAATGTCTTATGGCAAAATAGATTATTTTAATAACAATATCATAGTTGGTAAAATTATTAAACCTCTATTCACAATTATTTTTCGCTAACAGTTATTTTATACATATCATTGTTCAAAATCTATGAAACCCATTTCTTACAGTGATAAAACAGAACAATATAGAAGCAACACTCGATCAACTGATTGGGGTCTTGTTTACCTATGATCTGAAGTCGGAACCTCCGAAAAACACGGAAACGTTTAAAAATATGATGTTAGACCCAAGGTGGTACTATGTAAATGTTTACCGGAACTTAGGCGAGAGGCGCTAAGCAGGGTCAGCTTGTTTACCATTCCCTATTTCACCTATGCCATGCCCCCTCGCCCGATCGGACCAATTCAAGGAGTGTCGTACCCTTGGTGATACCTCATGACACCTAGAGCAATACCCACTTGCCCACCTTCTTTAAGTTAGTTAGTCATAGTCAGAGCAGACAAGGAAAATTCATCATTTAATACAAATTGATAAAATGGATGCAAACCAAATATACCATTAATACTTTGTACAATTATATCTAGTTTACAACAAATAATTAGATACAAATACATACATAATACTTGTTTATTTTATCATTTTAAAAATATTTAAACTATTTTTAAGCTATTTATGGACATTTAAAATTTGATAACTGTCAATAAAACTGTATACGTTCAGTCAAAAAGCTAAAATTATAACAATATTACATTTTTATAATTTAAAAATATTATTGGAAAGGTACTTGAAACTTTTAAAATATATTATTGTATTGTATACACACAATGATATTTTCAAATGCAAATTTTTTAGTAGATAAAATAGAATCAAGATTATATCATACTTAATAATATTATTAAACCACCATTTACAATTATTTTTTGTAAACAGTTATTTTATATCATTGAATTCAAATATTAAAAACACATTTCTTTCAGCAATCCCTCAAGACACTTAAGAGCAATATCCACTTGCCCACCTTCTTTAAGTTGATTTTCCATACAAAATATTCATATTCAAATTACCAATTGCTGTTTGCTTACTTTTTCTTCATAAGGAACAGCAAGGTCATTACAGGAGATAATCTTAACCACATCTTCGGAAGATAAAGATAGGAACTCATAACTTTTAACCACTTCCCTGAAAATAATTTTCATTATATAGATAATTTATTAATGAATAATATAAACAATTACGTTATTTAAATTTTACAGAAACTGTTTTTTTATTAATGCTTCAGAACTTGATAACAATTCTGTACAGTTATGTAAGTCAGCAAACGATCTGATACCAATACAATTAGATGCATCCAGTTGTTTTTGTAAAAACTCAGCACATGTATTAATTACATACTCTAGCTGTAAGACATTTGCAGCTGGTAACAAGACCTTAGAAATCAACAATAATTCACATAAAATGATATTATGTTATTTTAATAAGATATTAAATTAATATTCAATTATACCTGTACATTTTCTTTTGTGACAATAATTTCTCCAGTATAAATATAATCTATTAATACTTGTAAAATGATGGAATCTAATTCTCTTATATTTACAAGATCTTTGTTGCTCTCATTAAAATTACTAAACATTGCAGAGAAATATGGACTAGCTGCTATTAAGACAATTTTATGACCAAACGTTATACATCCATCATCTGTTTCAATTCTAATATCACATAAAACTTCATTTCTAAAAACAAAAATATATTATGGATATTTATTATAAGTGAAGGTAAATAATCATCAACATACTTGCGTAGAGTTTGTAAATCTTCCAGTATTCTGGCAGAGTGAGAGTTATTTCTAAAATTTGTTGGTTCACATTCTTTGGATGTCAAAACTTGCTTTAGCTTATGTTTACAAGATGAAGCCTGAATGGTATCCATTTCATTTACTGACATAGAACACCTTTGAACATATTTTACAAATTGTGATTAATTTTAATATCATCATTGTGTTAAAACTTAATACTAAATTTGGGTACTTTAGACAGGGTACAAACCATGGTTGGTAATATATTATATGCATATAAAACATTTAATACTTGGCACACATATAATACCCTACATAGTACATATTAATTATATAATATGACTAAAACATAAATAATTTTATAGCGACTAAGATATAATAATAATAATAATAATTGTTTATTCAATAAAACGGGCAAATTATAACAAATATTAACCATTAAGTATTGTTTTCTTTGAAATTTATACTTAGTATAATAGTGATAATACTGTAGATATTTTAAATTTTAATAAGTATAAACTTAAAAAATGAATATAACAAATTTACAAATGACATCAACTTGGTGAATTATACGTGATAATTGCTGTTCAGTGCAGCCATAAAAAAAATGTTTACAGTAGTAAATATATACAAATAAGTATGTACTTCAATACTGCACGTGTAATACGCGATTTATACTTTACTGTTAAAATGTTTTATATCTCAATCCTAGTAAAACCCAACAAAATAATGATGTTAAGTAATTATTATAGTTAGATTTATTAAATATAAACAGGTAATTGTTGAAATAAATAATATATAATTAATAATGTTCATTGTTCATAGATACTAGATAAAATATTGTGTGTATAATACCGAGAGGGCCATTTCGGTGAATTTCTGAAATGTTTACAGATCCTTATAAAATAATTAGCAGGTTTACAACTACTACCTACTTTATTTAGTTTATCTCTGGCTAGTTATGTAGTTATTTACACATTTTCTGTCACCTCAAAGAATTTATTTAAATAAAAATAAAAAAATTAACACAATGGGTTACTTGATTATAGTTATCCTAGTGATTCTTTATTAGATTCATTATACATATTGGCTTTTTCATTATAGTTTTGGTAGAGTAATATTGTTTTTCAATACATATGGCTACAATATTGTAGCCATATATTGTATATGGCTTTCCCAAAAAATCTACACCAACTGCATGGATCATTTATTTTTAACTTCACATCATGATCACAATATTATTATCCAATCATAGGTATACAAAATTAAGAATATTTATATATTTATTGTTATTAAAATGTTATTGAATTAAAATAAGTATATAAAAATTTGTACTTATTCTCTTATTTATTGCAGTTGAATTCAAATCAGTGCAGTAATCAACAATACCGAACGACTGGAGTTCTAGACAAAGGTATTTTATTAAAATATTTTAAATACGGGCTTAAATACAATTTACCTAATCGATATTGGTGGGGACAACCGGATTACAGGGCCGGATTAAGCACGGAGCCTGGGAGCCCGGGCTCCAGGCCCTGAAATATTGAAGGCCCCGAAGGGGCCTTTTATTTCAGACCAAGTTCAAAATAATTTAAGTTTAAATTTTATTTTGATAAAATTTTCGTATTTTTACTATATTTATTACGCAGTGTGCTAGCTTAATACCACCTGCTTACGTGCGAGCAGTAATATCGGTTTGGAATAATAGGACCTTATGATATTATATTATACCTAATATAAAAATAGTATAATAAAATATAATTTGTTTGCATTCAAGTACTAAAGTACTTTGTGAGAATTATGATACCATACTTAATCGTTTAAAATATTTAAGTGAAAATACGGAAATAAAAAAAGATGCACGAAACGAAGCACAAAATATAATTAACAAAATGACATCACTTGATATTGCTTTCATGACAGTACTATGGAACAGAATTTTAGAAAGATTTGACAAAACTAGTGTTAAATTACAAGAGAAGTCACTTGATTTATCAGTCGCTGTTGAGCTTTTAAAATCTTTACGGGAGTATATTGGTTCAATAAGAAACAATTTCAATGATATAGAAAAAGTGGCATTATCTCTTTCTTAAGTTATTTCTAAAAAGTATAATACTGAAAAAAAAAGAAAAATAATTCGTAAATTAACTCCATGAAAAATCCACACTTGAACGCTTTATCATTAATGACCATTGAGAGATCTCTACTTAAAGAAATAAATACAGATGAAATAATTGTGGAGTTTCAAAAAAAGAAAAGAAAATAAGGTACCTAATAAAGTAAATTTTAAAATATTTTATTTTTATTTTGACATTTAAACAATAATGTTGTATATTTGTATGTAACGAAAATTTACTAATATTTAAAGATTAAAAAAGATATATCTGTACCTACAATAAATTATATTGTATCATTTTTTTAAATAAATAAAATTCAGTTATTGGTAATTAATAGTGTATGAATTAAGGGCCCTTTAGACTACTGGGCTCCAGGCCCGGTAAACTCTTAATCCGGTCCTGCCGGATTAAGATGAAGTCAGAAGTGGTGAGGTAAGAATGTAAGATGGTAATTGTAGGTAGGTAAGTTGTAATCAGTTGATTATATCCATAAGGACTAGAGATAAGGAGGCCAAACTCTAACACAAAAAACGTCCCATAAAACATAGCATACTAATTTCTCTACCAGTCTGCGTGGCGGTCAAATCTGTGGCTGGCTGGAAGTATAATTAACTCGTATTAGATAGGGACATACTTGACTTTATTGCCTATAAAAAATAACAATTAAAAAACTAAAAATTGTATTTAAATTATAATTACACCAATACACCATTGTATTCATCTCAAATTTGTCTTTAAGAATAAATTAGAAAAATAATATTAATGTTCTATATCTAAGTAATAAATGTACATAATATAAATAGTAAAAATAGGTACCTAGGTAAACTTGGTATGTTTACATAATTATTATTATTATTTACTACATGTACGTGTAATTTTCTTCAAACTAATAATTAATAACCATACCAACAACTTTTTTAATCCTCATACAGGTGCTCAAACACAAACAATTGAGTGTTTATGAAGAAATGTAAGAGTAAAATGTAATACAAGGTCTTGTGGAGTAAAAAACCTACTCGAAAAGCAATTTATTGGAGGAAGAATGACGGCGTTCACTGTTCAGCCGGATGGTCTAATGTCTTTCGAAAGTATTTTAAAAGACATAAGAGACACATTTGTATAATAATATAGAATAAAATCCGGACCTTTTCCGTTAATTCAATACCACCACTTTTTTCGGTTTTTCAAAGTTGTAGTGATTATGCGTGTATCGGCAATCGTCGCTGCGCTCCTCGGCGCCGTCGCTCCGCTCCGCAAATTGAAAATATCCCCCGACTTGCTATGCAACACCACCACAAGTTAACCACCGTATATCCACTCTTAATAACTACCTTCATTTTATAACGACTATTAAATTTAAATAGTGGTATACGTGTAACACGTATATAATAGGTATGAAGAGTGGATATACGATGGTTACCCTGTGACCAACTTGTGGTGGTGTTGCATAGCAAGTCGGGGGATATTTTCAATTTGCGGAGCGGAGCGACGGCGCCGAGGAGCGCAGCGACGAGTGCCGATACACGCGTTATCACTGCAACTTTGAACTTCCATAACTTTACTAATACCATTGAGAGTTCTTGGAGCAAAATAAAATCTCGAAATAAAAAACAGTGGGGTACCTACCGACCAATGCTGAATAGCTACTAAAAATAGTGGTAGTGAATTAACGGAAAAGGTCCTAAAATCCTTTACGTAGAAAATATACGATACAATCAGTGGTTTTTTGTAGATAGCATACGACACGTGAACATAAATTTCTAACCCAAAAGTTATTTGCAAAGTTTCGTGATTTTGAAGTATTTTGGCCAATTCTTACTTTGTCGCGTGTCCGTGTCGCGCGTCCACAATATGACGGCAGTTGTGCCTGTGTAGGTCGTAGGAGTAGCGATTCTCGGCGCTGAGTGAAATAGTGAATGCCGATTCGGCGAGTGACAACAGCTGAACAGCGACCACGAGTCACGACTATAAAGGAAATTTACCTGTGTCCAATGGTGTCACAACTCGCAGTGTACAGTAATAACAACTGAAAACACAATAATAATATTATTATTAGTAAAAAAAATATAACAACATATCCGTACAATTAGGTACAAAAATTATTAATCAACCTAAACGGGTGAGAAAACGTGTATACAGTTGTACCTACTACAGTACTACCTATACAGTATACATATACTAAATTTTAACCGTGTGCGTGGTGCGTCGTGCGCATCAGTAAGTTTCGCGTACTGTGTACTGTGGTACAACTCCAGAGACCACGAGTCACTACTATCACAGAACAATAGTACCAAATGGCAAATACTATAAATATTTTGTTAATTGCTATTTACATATTATATTTTAATGTATGACAAATGCATAATGATAATTGAGTAGGTATTAATTTGGAAATTTCCTTTTGCAGTGCGTCTGTTCCTTTTTGTTGTTTTGTGATTGATTGTTTAAATTATTTAATCTTTTGTATGTCAGTGTTATAATAAGACAATGTTCATCAGGTACTAAGTTCCTAAATTTTCGGCTTACTAACCTCATATAATGCTTTAAAAACATACGTGGATTTTGACAGTTTTTCACCACGCAGGACATCTTTAAACAGATTTTCTGATGGTATTGTTAAATGCCCTTTAGAAATATGGGTTGTCCAGCTTTTTGTTTCATTACAATTTATTTGTTTGAGATAAATGAGGATATTTATTTGAATAACGATTAGCAACATAACCAGCAACGTGTAACTTCTTCAATGTCATCAAATACTGGTTTCTCACAATCTTCAGTATCAATCTAAAACAATACATCAGCCATGTACAAGTAATGAAAATTAAAAGCAAGTACCTAGGTATTATAGTAAAGGGAAAGTGAAATTGTTTTAGTAGCTGAACATCAGATTCTGGAACGGTAATTACAATTACCTTCAAATTTAAATGTTAGCTTCGTTGTTAGTATGAATGGAAGAATCATTATTGAAAGATTATAATGCTATTTGGGCGGCAGAACATTCATTTTCGTCCAACAATTTGTCTTCCATACTACATTGTGTGAATTTGTATTTTCGGTAAATATTTTATTGGAATGCTCGCCTAATATTATGTACCATCTTAGGCTATAAATTATAATGTATACCTAACGAATTAATTACATATTGCCTAGATAAATACATAATAATAACATTAATTTAAATTGCTTTTTATTTAAGAATCACTGCCATGCCCTTAAAGAAGCTGAACAAATTTTCCAGTCCAACTGTATTCAATTTCCTGGTTAAAATGTATTTGAATGCATAGTGTTTTCTTAAATCAACTAACAAATTGTTCAAAGATGTACATGTTGCATATAATTTCTATTGACAGTGTATGCTTTGATTAATAATATTTAATAAAACAAAATGCATTGTTTATTTTAAAGGATAAGAAATATTTGTATATTATTACCTTTTTAAAAAGGTAGTAACTTATAATGTTTTACTTGCTTTGAGTTTGAGATATTTTTTTCTCTTGCTTTTTCTTCGAGTTTCCTAGATATTTTGAACCTACCATAATAGAATCAGTCCAAAGGCATTCTCTACTCCCTATCAACAGAATGATTTTTTCTTTACTAACAAATATAGAGGGTATATCAAGAAACATATATAATTTATAAATACCAAAAATTAATTTATTTAGGTGCTTTCTCTCTCTGGAAAAAACAATCACAATTGAAAATAAAAAAAAAAGAACATACAAAACCTAAAATCTATGTAGTAATATTACTTATTAGATTAAACATATAATAGTAATGAATGGTAATATTAATATTATACAAACTAAATAATCAATAATAATCAATATAAAATATAAATATATAATCCAATTTTTTTTTAAATAAAAATAAATCCATGAAAAACTTTTTAATATAAATTGAAATTTAACATTGAAATTATAATATTTGCTTAGCAGTCGATCACAGTCATTTATATGACAGGCATATCAGTCATGTTGCTGAAAGAAAAAAAAAAGACATTAATTATACTATTATATAACAGCAGTATATTAATTTAACAAATATATTATTACTTTTCAGCTATGGGAACAGTATTTCCCCGTTGTTGTCACATTTTTCTTGTAGAGTTGTTATTTACTTTCGCGTAGAACTAAAAAAAAAAAAAACAAAAATATTATTATAATATTAAAATTTTTATGATTTTTTTAAACTTATATGCCTCTCATCTAAAATTCAAACTAGTAGTTTCTGAGTAATTAAAATGTATATATCAAGAATAATATTCCACAAATATGGTTTTACAAAAGTATGAGATGTATATTATGTATAATCTAAAACTGATTATTCATATTATACAGTTTTTACAAATAATCAAATGATAGTCAATTAATATTAATTACTATACCTATCTACTTTTTATATCATTATAGTTCCAAATCTTCCAAACCAATATTATGGACCTAATATTCTTAGTACACAAAATTAAATAGGTAACTCAATAACTCTTCATTTGAATTTTGATTCAGATCCTTCATGATTTCCAAAAAAAGCTTTGGCTGAACAATTTACAGGAAAAAATGGTGAATCTCATTTACAGAAAAAAAAAAGTTAGTTATAATGAAAGTATTATAGCTTATTTTCATTTTTCACATTATTTTTAGAAAAATAGTCAACTGAATGATTAGATAGTTGGTAGCCCAAGTAGTCGTAAATTTAAATAATTTGGTTAGTAAGTTTACCATTTAACCATGAGTTATTTGGTTTTTAGTAATTTAGGACCATCACTATTTGTTACTCGCTACTGTATACTATAAATATTGATAAATAATATTGATACTTTTTACATAAATTTTCAATTTCAGTTAAATTACCTCTTACATCATTTTTGACATTTATAGGGTGTTTAATTCCATTTACTTTGGTACTATTTGAAGATGGTTTAGGTTGTAGAGGTTTACCAACTGCTAACTTTTTCAGGCGATTTGTTGAATGTTTGGATTTATTGTCAGAAGAAATCATTTTCGTCCATCTAATGTAATTCTTTTTATCCATCATTTTCTTGGGATCGATGACCCAGATCTTTGGTTTTAGATTTTTAGCTGATTCAGTAAATTCATCACAATCAATTAACATGGGTATCTCCTCAGCATTGGTAGAAGCAATTTCATTATTGTATTTTAATGCAGACTTGAATTGTGATTTAAAATTATTAGTTTTACCCTCTCTAGATAATATCAATTTCAAAACATCGCTTCCATTTGTATCTAACTTCCGCTTTTTTTTAGCAGGCTCGCCATCTATAGATGTATTACTTTTTTTAGATGTTTTAATGACTTTTGACTTTTTATCATCTTTAGATGTTATATTGGTTTTACATGTCTTAACCTGTTTTAATGCAGTATCATCTTTTTTGGGTGTATCCATATTCTTAATTAAGCTCCTAAAATTAATAAAAATTATAAACTTAAATAAATGTTTTGAGATAAGTATCATATTAATATTCAAAATATCCATGTATTCAAAAATAAAATAGGTATTCGTATTTAAGATTATAGATTATATTTATAGATTCTTAAAAAGTTCAATACAATTATTTATTAAAAGTACAAATTACATTTAAATATAAATCATCAGTGATGTGAAAATTGAACCAAAATAAATGCTAATATATTAATTGATAGGCTATAATGTAGTGTGCTGTCTACCCTTTCTAATATTTAAGATATGGTTTAATCGAAATGTGTATAAGCAATCGTCATAATAATACTATATTATTAAAAAGACTTTCAGAACTAAGTGATGGTTCGAGAAAATATGTTTAATGAATAAAAAAGACAAATGTAACTTGGCTCAATTATCTATTCTGATAGATAGCTGGTGATGATGGAAATCTCAAATAGAATATTCCCACGAAGTGTGGCAAATCACAGGAAAAAGTTGTTGTTCTTTTGAAAGTAAAAACTGTGGCTGTAAAACGGTTCGGACTCGACGGTGAAAATACCGCAGTATGGCCGGAATCTTACAGATGAAAATACTCAAAGAATTAAAAATCGGACTTCATGTCTTCATGGTATAAAATTTTTATTATTCGACATAGTTTTATCAAAATTAATATTTTAAAAAGTTTTTAGTTTTTAAAAGTGGTCTGTAATAGAAAAATTGAATACGCTAAGAATAGGTAGGTACTTTAAATTAAAAAAGTTTGGCTTCAGTTTGGTTTGTCCTCAAAATGCAGTGTTTGTATTATATTATAGTGACCACTAGTACCTACCACACTGTGTTCGGAAAGTTCACTAAAAAAATGAATTCGTTCGTGTTTACGTTCGGTGCTTAAAAAAAAGAACTTGTTCACGTTCAAATTCATATTTTTTTCATTTGAACACGTTCTCGGTCTTTGAAAATATGATTGCGTTCATACTTCATTTCGTCTTTCATTTAATTTATTTTATTTTATTTTTATGTATTGTTTAAATACAAATACAAAATCGTGGAAATCATAATTGATAATATATTATTGTTATTTTATGTCCAGTAACCCGTTTTCCTAATTCACACGTGTCCCCAGCCCCCCCCCCCCACTCCCCAAAATACTTGAAAATAAGTGATTTTGATGTGTGGGGGGGGTCGGAGACACATGTCTACAGCCTCCTCACCCCACCCATTTTTTGATACCACGCTTAATTGAAACGCATGCAAATTACAAAAGTTAGCATGCAAATACATGATAAATATTTACAAAAAAAAATTTGAAAATTCCAATGTGGGGGGGGGCTGGGGACATGTACTTGTGAACTAGCGTTCTTTCCAAACACTGCCCACTTATATATAAATTTAAAAATAAACTTACAATTTATAATTTTCAATGTCTTCTGCAGTTAATTGTATCAACAAAACTTCACATTTGTTATAAAAAACATTGTTAAACGAGTTATCGATATACTTTTTATTATAATACGAGTGCATTTTCGTTCTGAAAAAAAAACAAAATATCTGCATGAGATAAGAAATACAATGTTCGAGTAGTTTTCAAAAGCACTGGGGGAAAAAAAATAAGGAAAAGTGGCAGTTTTTATAAAAAATCGGTTTTTGTCAAAATCAATTTTTTTGTTTTTGTTGTAACTCTAAAACAAATGACTATTACGTAAAAAAAAATTAAAATTTTTATAGACCCCGAGCGAAGTCAAATAGCGTTGCGCGCCAGCACATAAACGTAAAATCGCAAACTTTGAGAAGGCTTATTACTTCTAAAATAATAGTTTCAAAAAAAATGTACACTATCGTTTTAAGCATAACAAACAAGTCGTTAAAAAAAAATTGAAAATTTTATATCCATTAAATATGCAAAACATTTTTACATAAGTTTCAATCTATTATGATTCGTAAAGATTACTGATGAAAATCCAAAAATACGAAAAGGAAAAAATATTGGTACAGTTATAGGTACATACGAATCCGCGCTCTATACTAACTTTAGTCATAATATAACAACAAAAGAAATAACACAGGATACGACGCCAGTAATATAACCTATTACAATAATTAAAATTTAGTAAGCAATCCTAAGATGATTTTATACCTAAAAAAAAGATAATTTAAGTTAAATTTACTTACGTGTCTTGTTGATTGCTGGAGTCAAATTGTCAAATAAATTGAACGGTGTGCAGAAATCGTATACCTCATCACCCCTCTACAATATCGCCATCATATGGATAAATTAAGCTTCGTGTGAGAGAGATCACGAAAATGGATACGATAGACAGACAGAGTCATCGACGTTCATAATATTAAATATAGATTATTAATCTATATCGTCAGTCCTATAATAAGTAATAACCGACGATAAGATAATAATATTTCAATATTAATATTTTATACAAGCAGTTATTTAATAATGTCAATCTCATAAAAAATTGTTAATAAATATAATAGAAATTAATAACTTATAATTATAAAATTATAATTTTAGAAAATTGGTTGATTTTTTCAATCTTATAAAAAAAGTTGTCAATAATAAATTGTTAAAATACCTATAGTTCTAAATTGAATATCTATTAACCGTGGCACACATGTATATCTAGGATTTTGGCGCTTTCGTACGATACAATTTTTTTTCCAAGATAAAGACCGGTGCAGATAGTCGTATGTCGATGACACGTCCGGAGGTCGTGAACCCCTATTGTGAATCCCCGGTGCGGACTTATCCGCTGCTCAGTCGTAAAATTATGATCATTTATTATAGATTTAGATAAACACTACTAGGTAATCTTTTTTCTTTATAGTTTCTATAACAACGTATTTAAATTATTCCATAATAACTGTGTACCTACCCACCCATCTGTTTGTAGAATGTTAACACCTATAAGGCAGTCCCTAAAATTGTGTGTTGTGGGGGTGGGGGGGGGTCTTAAAAATATCTGAACCAAAGATTCTTGTGCTAATGACTACCGTAAAAAGGGGTGACTTCGGACAACACCATGTTTTTTTAATTGTCTTATAATTTTAGAATTAGGAAATAATATTTATTGATGACGTAATGGTGTCATAGCAGGTGTTATGGAAGTAAATACAAATTATTAAATTTTTGTATTTTTAAATTACAGAACTTTATTATTGACTACTGTAGCACAACAACAAATAGAACTATTTGATTGCGGTTTTCGGTAACCTATACTCGTTAACTTGTATCTGTGTTAATTGGTAGGTATATCGTATAAGTGCAAATTTTTAAGTTACTTGATCTCGCACAGTCTTAATTATTACTAAACGTGGGGTGACTTCTGACATCACATTAACTATGCCCAGATCATATTATATGTCAACAATGTAGGAGGTCGTCCGCATATAAGAATTATAATTCTAATGATACCTATTTAAAATGTCGTTGATTGAAAAAGTGTGAATTTTAATGACCTCAATGATTATTCTTCTGCCTTATGATTTTCTTTTCACTCATTATAACAGTATTTTATTTAGGTACTATAGTTAGGTATAATGGGTAAAAGTTTAATGTAGGTAATGAGAATCAGGGGTTTTTTTTTAGTGTGCAGTGAGACACATTTTGTGCAGTGAGAAAAGTAATTGTGCAGTGCAAAATATTCGTAATTTGTAATTACTATTCCAACTAAGTACTAACCTATGTGGTATATAATATTATCTGCAAGTTATAACCGTGAAATAACGTAAATATATAAATAAAGTACCTATAGTTGATGGATACACTGTGATAAAAAAAATAGTCCGCTAGCTAATATAGTGGATAGTAGAGTATTCTGTGATAATAATAAATCATTTGGTCGATGATAACTGATTAATTTATAACTTTATTACATTTATTCACAGTTACTCACCTATCTAATATCTATACTATGAGATTAAAACTTGCTTCATTTTTTTTTCATGGAAAATGTAAAAATGTTCGCTATTTAGTATAGCATAGACATCTATGTATTCATTAAAGGAAAATCCAGGGGCCACGGGCCCCCCTTATGCGCACACCTATGTGTATAATACTATAATATACAATATGTCTGCGACCAATGCCCTTTGTAGTCAAGGCCTTGTATGTAAAATAAAAATATATATTATCTAATACTGTAACATATATAATTTATTTATTACACATAAGGTAAGTTTATATGTTTTAATGATTATAGTAAGGTACATGGTACAGTTATTTTATTAGGATTTAGGTTTCGAGAATAACATAATTAATAGTATTTTAATGATATAATGTATAGTATAGCTTTGTGGCAATAATATGAATATGAATATCATTACAATACTAGACACCTACGTAAGACCAAAGAAAATTAGAATATATACAAATCTAAATTTGCTGTTTTGAAAGTGTATGCGGAGCTGCGGTGCACAGTGGGATATTTTCATAAAAACCCGGTCAAAATATTATATAAAAATTAACCAAAATTTGAATTTTTTTTTTCTGTGATGACTGCCATTTACATTTGCTTATAACAATAATTTATTTAATAAACGGACATTTTGTTAATTTAATTAAACGTTTCTTTAGATAGTACGAAATTATTGTCTAAATCTATCTTGAAGGTCCCTACCTACCAAAAATAATGTTGAAATTTGTATTTTTATATTATTTTGTTTTAATATTCAATAATTCATATGCAGTTATAGTTAGTTAGTTTTTATTTCCCCATAATATGCTACCAGTGGAATATATAGGGGGTGGACATAGTGGGTTGCAGCCCCCCCCTGAAATTAGAGTCTTTAAATAGAACAACAAAATATTTTATTAGGTACTATTATAGTATTATATAAGTTGGGTATATAATAGTTCAAAGCCTGTTGAAAAATAACAAATACGAATATATATTTATAGAAACTGTTCAATAGTATAGTATAGTAGACAGTAGCCTCTAATAAGTACTAGATCACTTGCTATAGTTTCTGTGATCTGTCTACTATAGCACGTACCCCAAAAATGATTTCTATATACGCCATTGTATACTACTTATAAATTATTAAATTATATCGACGAGTGACGACTGTCTACAAACACGACAGTATAGGCAATATTATACGTGCTGTGCCTGTAATACTGCTGCAGGCGGATATAGCAAAAGTACAAAACAAAATCGGAGACAGCACACGTATAAAAATAATCAACGATCGACATTCGGCGGCGACCGATATAGCACCTAATCCGAAGTGCAAATGGTGTTTTCCGCAAACTGCGGTCTGCGAGCAATAATTTTAATTTAAAATTACAAAAATACAATGGGGCTGACGACGAATAGTCTCTTCTGCATCAGGACATCGTAACGCCGTGTCCTACGCGAATCTGGTGGCCGGTGGGTGCGGTGAAAAACAAAACCGCTCGTATCAGACGCACTGCGGTGGAACAGCATGGTCAGAATAGAATTCGCACGCACTCGCCGCATTCACGTAGGACATGGCGTAACAGTAATGACTAGGCTTAGGGACTTCTAGCATTTGCATACTTTTATTAATTATTGTTAATTATAGCAGAGTGCGAAATAAATTCATTCTCGGTGCCATGATATTAAAATTTGAATGTGCATATATGTTAGATTTTGAAAGAAAGTGCTTGTTTTAAAATTGTTGTGCTTATTTTGCATATTTTGATATTAATGTCATCTGAAGTTGAGATGTGAAAAGATTGCCCGAGGTTTAACAAGTATAATGATTTATTTTATGTATGCTCCAATATCGTCTGTCGATGTCTGTAAAAATGTACTGTCGAGTAGTCGTCGTAGAAAACATCAGGAAATATCGCATTGTGCAGTCTAATGTGCAAGGTAAAGAATTAAAACATTTAAATATTGAAACATTGTATTGTTTTTACTTGAGGATCGGAAGACCCGGAAGAAGGCTAAAATTTAAACCAATTACCTTTAAAAAATTCAATCTATTAAATAATTTTCAATTCAAGTTTCAATAATAAAATAAATATTTAATTTTACCACATATTTGTTATACTTAATTTTTATTTTTGGGCATATCTTTGTGCATATCCAGCCATTTTCAGGTGTATATTTGGCCATTTTTTTTTTTGTGAATTTTATTGCAGTGTATTTTTTAGAGCTACAAGTCCCTAAGCATAGAATGACTTATGAAGATAATATTATTAATGATCAAAAATAATATCAGGACGTCGGACCCGCATGTGTGTTGTTATTCCGTCTTGTACCTACATAGTACATGCACGACATGGCAAATTTTCGTCCGGTAGTTTCAGGGTAAAGTAAGTTTTGATATTGAAGTAAATTTAGGTACATACTATCAAACTTTTAAGTAAAAACATTATCTGTGTTGGTTTTTTACGGTATTTTACTTTTTAAGTGAGTACATTAAACATTAATATTTTAAAATGCTCATAACTAGCAAGTTGACTGCCTTGAGTATCATAAATGATACACAACTAAGAGTCTTTTCACACACACACGGTTTCCGTGTAAACGGTTTTTCGACGGTTCACTAATGTATGGCTATTTATAGAAGGTTTCACACGTTATCTCGACCGTGCCGTGTCCGTGTTGCGTCCGTGCGAGTCCACACGGTTCAAAGTTCCGTCACGGCTCAGTAATGCATTGCATATTACGATACCATTCACACATACACGGCACGGACGTACACACGGCACAGTCAATTCATTTTTTTTCTGTCATTCTGCATGTTGTACGAGTACATACAATACTAACAATTATTATGGATGTCGATTTATTAATCTCACTTGTAGAAGTTCGTCCAGTATTGTGGGATAAAACATCTAATATATATAAAGACAGGATTGAAACAAAAAATGCCTGGAAAGAAGTGTGTATGGAATTGAATAGTGATTTCAGTAATTACGACGATGAGCAAAAAAATAATTTTGGTAAGTTTACTTATTTAATTTACTTTATATAATCAAAAATATCATTTTTAAGTAGTATAAAGTAAATATGGTATCTCCAGGTACAATATTAAATGAGTTATACAAGGTTTTACTCTCGAAAATGTACAAGTTATTTAGGAGTTAAGTACAAAGTATTTGATATTTATATGTTAGTTATTTTATTAATATCTGAAAAAATAAATATTTTGCATAATAGTTATGTACTATATATAAACAGTATTAATTATATTTAAGTATAATGTCTATATTTTTAACATTTGCCATTTCAAAGCCCCTGCATTTGATGTAAAATAATCACATAACACATTGCGGACATTATTAGCTGCTAATCCTCCTCGTGTCTCCTGTTCTCTTTGTAATTCATCAAGACCTATTATTACTTCTGTGTCCTCAACTTGATATCCGTCCCTGTCTCGAACAAAATTATGAAGAATGACACACGCTTTGACAATTATAACTGCAAAGTCGGGTTCCAAGTTAATTGGTCTGTGAAATATCCTCCACTTGTTGCTCAAAATTCCGAAAGTACACTCTACATATCTCCGAGCCCTACTTAGGCGATAATTAAAAATCCTTTTTTTCTCTGTAAGTTGCGATCCACCAAAAGGGCGAAGTAAATGTTTGTGGAGCGCAAATGCCTCATCTCCAACGAAGAAATAAGGTAACTTGTGATTTTCTATTCCGGTTACATTTGTTTCAATAGGTATTTCTAGCTTATTATTTATAACTGATGTCCATAATGATGACCTTTTGAATACAGACGAGTCACAATCTTTTCCATAACTCCCGATGTCGACATATACAAAGCGATAATTAGCATCAGCTACGGCCATTAAAACTACAGATGAATAGCCTTTGTAATTATAATACATGGAACCTAGGGGATTAATAATTCTGATGTGTTTTCCATCGACCGCTCCTAGGCAATGTGGAAAATTGGCTCGTGTCTCAAATTCTTTAGTTATCGATTCCCATTTTTCTTTATTAAGGAGAGGTATACACTCCGTTAACATTACTTCCCAGATACTTATACATACATTTTTAACTATGTTGCTGATGGTTGAAATGCCAAGTCTGTAATTAAGATGTAAATCTGTAAAAGTACACCCACTTGCTAAATACCTGAAACCAAAATAAATTATTTATAATTTGTTTAGGCAAGGAAGTTGTAAAGCGATGGGTGAATATTCGAGATGCGTTTAATAAATCTACGAAAAAAGAAAAATCACTAAATAAATCTGGTGCTGGTGCTTCAGTAATAAAAAAATATGTCTACGCAGAACAGCTGAAATTTTTATCAAAAGTATTTTGTCCACGGTCAACTGAAGATAGTTTATCTATCAACTCGGGTAATGAAGATACTGAACCAACTGTTTCAGAAAATGACAACAGAAACGAAAGTGGGCAATTTAAAATACCACCTAGAAAGCAACTTGGATCTCGTAAAAGAAAGATGGATGAGGTTGACATGAGAATGTTAAAAGCGTTGGAAGAACCAGAAGATCGTCATATTTCATTTTTTAAAGGCATTGTCCCAACTTTGCATACATTCACAGAGGATGAAACGGTAAATTTCCAGATGGGTGTACTACAATTATTGACCAATATTAAGCAGAGACGATTTCAAACACAAAACCCATACATGGATTTCAATACTAATATTAATTATAATCGCTGTATTCCTACTCAAAAAAATATGCAAAATTATGATCTGCAACTACCCATAAATCAATCAGGATCATCTTCTATTCGCTTCCAAACTACAGAGAATCGCCCCACACATACAGACGTTCATCACCAATATAACCATATTGACGACAATCCGTCTTCAGTTGATAGCAATACAGACGAGTCATTCTTAGATTTAGATTTTTCATAATAATTCAGATAATATATTAAAAACTGTAATTATAATACTATTTGTATAATGCATTAATATTTTTTTCTTAAACACTAATAAATCATTTTTAACATTCACAAATAAATTGTAAAAGTTTGCTACATTTTAATAGGTAAGTAAAATATTCAAAAAAAAAAAATAATATATTTCTTATTATATTATATCATTATATTATTATTTATCTATTATGTATTATTATTTTAATTATGTATTCACTTACCTTAGAGTTACAGCTAACATTTGCATAGGTTCGATGCAGTCTCTCATAAACGTATTCTGACGTTGCAATGTATTTTTCAGTCGGTCGTGTAATTCGTCAAAAGATTTCATTGACATTCGAAAATACATAAAAAACTTATCTTCGTGTTCTCGGAGGTCCTTAAACAAGGTATAAAAGTCACCTATTTCTTTCCTATTAGAAATATATGGATGAATCCAATAGATTCTTTCTCGTATATTTCTGACACGACGACGACGGCGTCTATTAAAAAGTATTAGAGCTATTTTTTTTTTATCCATTTGGACAATCGTTTATAACTACAACAAATAAAAAATAGAATAGAATAAACAAATAATAGACCTCGACAGCAAATTACAACTGACAACGGGCAGGTTGTATCAACTACTAAGGTTCTACCACGGCTATTCTGTGCGGAAACCGCAAGAAAACCGTGTCTGTGTGAAATGTCTACATCCGTGTAAACGGTTGCCGTGTACACGGAAACCGTGTGTGTGTGAAAAGACCCTACTATCCAATTTCGTCCTATACTTTTTAACGGAAATACCAACCTTGCCTTGAGTATCGTATATGCTTCTCACTTGTCAGACGAATCTCGTCCTATAGAAATATTGTAGTCCAACCAAGTTGGTCACACTACTTTTTTGAATAATATCGATATTTTTCTTCACACGCTTATTTATTTCATGATAACAATTCGATTTTTGATAAAAATTAATCGATTTAAACTGAGTATCATATATGATACTCAGGCCCCAGTGGAATTTATATACATTTTTTGTGTTATTGTTTTTATAGTTTTGGTTATTTTAAGTCATTATAAAAATAATAAATTAATAAAAAAAAAAATTTTATTGTATTCCGTGATGCTCTGATGCACACAAAATAAATAAAAAATAATGAATTACTTAATTATTATATTATTTTGACAATTCGTTTAAACATGAATTGTTATATTTTGTATGCCTAAATATTTAATTTTTTTTACTAATATTATGAACAATTATAATGAAAAATATATTAAAATATATATTTTTATATATTAAAATATAAAGATTATTAAATTTCATAAATTTTTTCATTTTTCTAATTTTAAGTATCATTTAATATAGTTAGGAGAGAGGCCAAAACACCATAAAATTACAAATATTGTGTAGTATTTTATCCAATGGTTGTATTAACATTAACTCAGTGTTATGGAGTAGTTATTTAACTAAATAAATGAGTGCATATATGATACTCAAGGCAACCGTGGCAAGTTGTGTTGAGAAGCAAATGTGATACACGAGGCACGATTGGTAAGTTTGTGGTAATTTACATGGACGAAAAGGGAAAAAAGACTGTGTATCATATTTGATACTCAAGGCGATTTGGGCAAGTTATGTGAAATTGTCAGGGCAGTCAACTTGCTAGGGAAAGGATTTTAATTTAAATAAATATTTTTATGTAATAATAGCATCGGAAAGTTTTCGATATATGTATACGTTTCATTTAATTTCAAGTAATCTGATGCTAATTTTATTTTAAATATTTTTAAATATTTTAGAATAATTAAATTTTTTTACAAATAAATACATAAATTATGTAATATTGTAGAATTTCCGTGTATATTTTAATTATTTTACAAATAAATATACGTATTCTGTATTATTGAAGAATTTCCATTTTTATTTTAGTATTTTGCGATACGATTAGGTCTCTGTACTGTACACTTTTGACATCAAAAAAAATATTTTTAAAAGCGCCAAGTCGTATACAAACATTTAAAGATATGTACCCGGATTTAACTCTACCTCCCGAGCCTATTATAACTCGATGGGGTACGTGGTTATCAGCTGTATTATATTATTCAAATAACTTTGAAAAGATTAGAAACGTTGTCTTAAATTTAGATCCCGAAGCTGCAATAGCAATAAAAAAAACTGTTGAGCTCATAGACAGTAAAAATTTGCAAAACAATTTAGCATTTATTTCGACTAATTTTGGATTTTTGGTTGATACTATTTCAAAATTAGAAACTTCTAAAATGCCACTAACGGAGAGCTTAGAAATATTTGATAATGCCATAAAGCAATTAGAACGGGTTCCTGGAGAAATTGGAGTTTTGACCAATTCAAAATTAAAAAATGTATTGGAAAAAAACACAGGTTTTAATACTGTAATGTCAATAAGAGACATACTATTAAACAAAACTCCAAATAACAAATATTCAGAAATTGAATACACTCCAAAAGAAATAATGTGTATGAAATATGCACCTGTCACGTCCGTTGATGTGGAGAGGTCATTCAGCCGTTACAAAGCAATGTTAAGACCGAACCGCCGCCACTTTACATTTGAAAATTTCAAGCTACCTATATGTTGTTTCTAACTGTTTCCCACATGAAGAATATGATGAATCAGAATAGATTTTTAATTTTTTTATATTTTTAATTAATTATTTAATAATTCTATGTTATTTTCAATTTAAATATTTAAATATTATACATTTATAAATAAATATTTATTAAGGAATAAACAAAATATATATTTAAATATTTTTAATTTTATACTAAATTAAAATCCGTTCCCTAGTGACGACTAACCTAACCTTTTTATAATTGACAGTATTCATGCTAGAGATATTTGTCTTAAATTGTAACTTTACTCTGAGTGCTTAAAAAATATTAACCACTAACCTTTAATCAATAAATTTATAATAATAATTAATTTGACGTGTTACTTCATTTGATTCGACCTTGTCAACCGAACTCCACATCTGGATCGCAACAGTATAGTCGTGGTTGAGACACTCAAATTTTAAAGTGTTGCCAACGCAGTTCAAAAATTTTCGTTGAACTCTTTCGAGCATGACTGAATTCCAAGCCGTTTGATAGGGTCCCAGATGACAGAACCATATTCTAAGATTGGCATTGGCCTAACAAGCGAGCAATTAAGTGCTTTTAAAGGGGATACTAATTTGAATTTGGCAGCTACCCGCTTGACAAAACCGAGGGTTTTGAGAGCTTTGCAGCAGACCTGTTCTATATGCAAGCTAGGATTCAGCTTGGGATCAAAGACAAAACCTAAATCGTTAACAGATCCAAAGAAGAACGTAGACGCCTTTGTTCATCATACGGAAATTTCACTGTAGGTAGTTATAATAGAAACATGTAATTACAGTGGAAATTTATTAAGGACTATCATACGTATTTTACTAACTACCCATAGGTGTCTCTTTCCATGTGGACAAATGTATGTGTCCAATAGCCTATCTTGAATCATGACCCAGGATAGTGGCGCGTGTTCGTGATTTTTTACGATTATTTATGATTTAATTACCATTTAAGATAATCACAAGATTCAGCATGCTAGCATTAAAATTCCGGGTTCCAAGCACCCTTAGCACACCTGTTATTTGCACTAAATGCCAATGATAATAGGTCAAGACGTCAAGTCACTCTTATACTAAACATAGGTACTCAAGTTAAATATATTTAATTGTAGATTATTCAGAACATTCAATTTGCTAAATTATGCGTTTGTAAGACAGAGACAACACATGCAGAGTAGCGTCTTCTTAAGTTTTTTTCTTAAATCGTCATTTAATTCATTGGTGTATGAAAAAAATTTTTTGCTTGGAAAGCAATGTTTTAGGAAATTCAGTAAAAAATACAATTTATATTTAAATCCGCGCCCTACTCATAAATATTAATTTCTGATGATGCATTGATGCCGAGGGGGGTGGACAATCAGCCAAACCAAAATCTAAAATCTTAAACACCTAAAATAAACAATTTAACACAAATTTAACAACAATAAACACTTACATGCGTTGTCTTATGAAAATTACAAAATACTTATAATTTATATTTATACAGATTGTATTATAAATATAAAATAACAAATTATTTTGAACAGTGACCCACAGGGAAAGTGAACTAACTTAGTGCGCTCTCTATAGTATTAATATAAAATAATATCATTAAATTAATATTGCATAATGGTCAGAAATATTCCACTGCTGTTATAGAGCGCTGCAGAATTGTTCTTATTATGTGACAACTATTCCATGCTCGTTGGGCAACCATTATATCTTTAATCGTGCCCGACAGTAAAATTTATAGAAAATACACTAAAAAAAAAAAAAATCAAAACATCTATAAATCTATTAATACGAGTCGAAATATTTTGAATATTTTATCATGTATATAAAATGATGAAATAACCATTTGCTACAAATTGCAAGTACATTTTTAACATGTACACACTACAAAGTTCCACACAGAAACTAAAAGATATAATTTAAATAGTAGATTATAGATATAATTTTACTGATATAATGCAATATAATTAACTTTATAGCTTATTTTTTTTATTTGAAAATAGTCAGTATAAATTATAAAAAACATTTTTATCAAATAGATATTCAAAAAAACAAAAATATTTAAAACAATACACATCATAATTTATACAAAAATATGTTCATATTACTATTGAAAATGAGTACTTCTGTAAGATGATTAATGATAAGGATGTGGTCTATCGACAACTACTCCACCATAAATTCGTACTCCATTTCTTGACAATCTCTCCATGGTCCAAGTATTGGTGCTGGGGTTGTAAATTTCTACAGTATCAACATTAGATGTTTCATTTTCTCCACCCATAACATACAATAAACCATCTACTGCCACTACTCCTATATAAAATGTTATTTAAATTCAATACATTTTTATAAAGGTTGTCGTAAAAAAATAACTGTTATAGTTACCAGGACAATAACGGGATAAATGCATGTCAGCTATAGAATACCAAACTCCATCACTTGGTCTATAAACCTCAACACTTTTAAGATCCTTTCCTCCACCATAGCCACCAATAGCATACATAAGACCGTCCAACACTCCTATACTAACACCATCACGGCATTCAGACATTTTTGCAACTGATGTCCATGTGTCAAGTGCGGGATCATAATATTCCACAGATGACAAACATATACCATTACCATCACCATCACCTGTAACACCTCCGACCTACACAATTTAATTAAATTAAATGTAATACAAATTAAAAATAAATAAATAAATTATAATATAATTATTCACCGCGTATAGACAATTATTGAGTACACCAACGCCAAATTTACGTCTATCAATTGTCATACTAGACACCATTCTCCATTTTTGGGTACTGACATCAAATACCTCTACACTATTTAAACCACTGTTGCCGTCCCATCCACCAACCTAGAATTACAAATAATATACCTACATTTTTAATAATATAAAATAAGTAAAATATTGGTTTAACTTACAGCATATATGGAATCACCTAATACTCCAACTCCCAATAGCCTTCTACTAACTAACATGTCGGCCATTGGAACCCATGATGGTGATTGTGAAGATACGTCAAGCATACTAACAGATTTAGAACTCGATCGATTTACACCTCCCACAGCAAACACAAATTGATCATTTATCACACCAAAACCAGCACACTTCCGACATTCATTTATTCCTGGTGCATTCTTTCTTAGCTTGGTTGCTGGGTCATACCATTCAGTATAACACTTTGGCGATGTATCAGACAGATTGAACATTAGAATAACCTAATAGAATTAAATCGACAAAAAATTATTGTGAAGATAAATTAATCAATTTGGAATCATACTTTTTGAAAACCATCAAACTGTCTAGGTTTAAACCTAATTGTTTTTGGAATGGTGAAATGCTGAAATGATTTTTGATGATTAAAATGTAATGCTTCGATTATAACTAAAAAAATTATAATAATAATTCATAAAATGTATAAATCCATAATGTTGGCATATTTATGAAAATAACAAACATTTATAACTATTTTTTAGAAGAGGTTCTTCAGATATATTAAATAATATATCAGGCTTTAATAATGGCAAACGTACATGTTCCATTAATTTTGGCAAAAAATCTATTCTATGATCTGAATCATGTTTTACCCATTTTATAACACATTCAAATACCTATAATAACAAATATTTAAAACTAGATTAAAATATAATAATAGTTTGTACAACCATTCAATAGTGTATAATTTTCACACGATCCCAAAAATATAATAGATCTTTAAGACCATGGGTTCCTACTTTTTATAGCAGACAAAGGAATATTTATTAATTATAGGTGATAGTTATTGCCAATTAATTTTAATCGGAGCCGACCGCAAAACTTCATTATCATTAAGAAGATACAATTGATTTGAACTAATTTTAAAAATATTTTGACTATTTTAGAGCTATTTAATATTTATAGACATTTAAAATAAGAAATTGTTTTGTTTATATTCAATAACAGTCAATAAAATTATTTTCTATGGTCATCAAGCTTCATTAATTTTAGTTATTTAATTTAAAAATATTATTTGTAGAAACTTAAAATTTTAAAGTATATTGTTATATTGTATGCACCCAATGATCTTTTCAAATGCAACTTTTACGGAAAAATAATTAAAACTGCTCCAGAAATACAGTATTAATAATATATAATAGTAAAATATATTAGTTTATTAACAATATCATAAAATATACTTCTAGTAATATTATTAAACATTTTTTACATTTTTACAATGATTTTATATCATTGAATTCAAATATAACAAATCTGATACAGTGATTCCTGTGGAGTCTAGACATCAACTGTCATGTACAATTTGTAAACCTTCATAAGTCGATTTTCCATACAAAATATTAAAAATACAATTTTTAGTTTGCTTACTTTTTCTTCAAATGGAACAGCAAGGTCATTAGAGGAAATAAGCTTCACCAAATCTTCAGAAGATAAGGATAGAAAATCTTCGCCTTTAGCTACTTCTCTGGAAATAATAATCATTATTTTTATAATAAATTACCTACTTGCTCTTGATACAGAGAATTAAAAAATGTTAATCATACAAAAAATTTTGTTTAATATATGCTTCAGAAATTGACAACAAATCAGTACAATTATGTAAGTCAGCAAACACTCTGATACCAAGACAATTTGATGGATTCAGTTGTTTTTTTAAAAACTCAGCACATACACCATTTACATAATCTAACTGCAATACAACTGCAGCTGGGAATAACACCTTAGAAATAAAAAAAAATTCACATAAAATGATATTATGTTGTTTGAAGTCTATATAAAATTAAATATTTAATTATAGGTAGGTACCTACCTGTACATTTTCTTTTGTGACCATAATTTCTCCAGTATAAATATAATCTACTAATAGCTGTAAAATTGTGGAATCTAATTCTCTTATATTGATATTATCTTTATTGCTTTCGTCAAAATTACTAAACATTGCACGGAAATATGGACTAGCTGCTATTAGTACATTTTTATGTCCAATTACAATTTTACCATCATCTGCTTCAAATCTAACATCGCATAAAAACTCAATTCTAAAAACAAAAATGTAAGTGATATTTATTTTGAATGAAGGTAAAATCACTGTAAACATACTTGCGTAGAGATTGTAAATTTTCCAGTATTCTTACAGAGTGAGAGTCATTTCTAAAACTTGTTGGTTCACATTCATTTGATTTCAGAATTTGCTTTAGATTACTTTCACAAGATGAAGCCTGAATGGTATCCATTTCTTTTATTGACGTGCCTAACAACTTTAAATATATTTTAAAAATTGTGATTAATTTTAATTATCATCATTGTGTTAAAACTTAATACTAAATTTAGGTGCTTTAGAGTTTAGACAGGGTGAAAAACAACATAATGCTGATGTTAAGAAATTATTAAATTATTAGTCAGATTAAATTAAAATAAGTTTTCAGAATAGGTACGAGACCTATTTTCTTACTTACTGCAGTTGAATTCAAATCAATTTGTGAGTTCTAGACAAATATATGATATTTAACTATGGGCTAATATACAAAATAAATAATCGATATTGGTAGGGACAACTGGGATAAATGAAGTCAGAAGTTGTGATTTGTGAAGTAAGAATGTAAGATGGGAATTGTATGTTAGTCCTAATAAGTTCATTATATCTAAATTTATCCAACGCACATGTACTGTATGTTGTGCATATTGTATAATTTATATTGTTATTTTTATTATGAACTCTAATAATAATTTATTATAATAACACCAAAGTTGAGTATACTCATCAGTATTGCTCGGTTTTTGTAGCAAATGCTTTTTTTGAGGGGAGTGCCATAGAAAGATAATTCTTGTACATAAATACGTTTTGAATCGTTCCGATTTTAATGAAGTAAACCTTGTTTTGATTTTTTTTTATGTTTTCCTCAAAACCTGCTTTTTATTGCTTTTTCCTTTATTTGGTTCTCTTTTCTTGATTTCTAACAAGTTTTCTTCACAACCATACCAAACTTCATAAATCCATACAGTTGCTCAAACACATACAATTTAGTTTTTTTGGAAATATGTAAGAGTAAGTTTTTTGAGACATAAAAGACACATTTGTATAAAATATTTTTTTTTACGTCTACAGCATACGACACAAGCAGTTATTTTGTGTAGATCGCATACGCCGGTAGATAGCATAAGACACGTGTAGTACCTACCTGCAAACTTAATATGATTTGTAAATGTTTATGATTTAGACGAATTTTGTGAGAATTCTTACCTATAGTCGCTTTCCGGGCGGTACGTGGTATGTCGCGGTAGCTGTGTCGGCGTAGGAAGTAGGAGCAGCGATTCTCAGCGTTCCGTCGATGGCGGAGGGCACAATCGAAAACTGACAAGACGTGACGAGTGGCAAATGTTGAACTGCGAATTGAGTAACTGACAAGTGACAACAGTGATCACGCGATCACGAATCACGACAACGAAACAATTAAAGTTTGTGCGTGTGATCCTACTGTTTTGGCGAGTTTAACGGCGTGCGGTGTACAGTAATATTGTTATTATTGAAAATAGAAATAATAAAATAAAAATAACAATACTCAAAAGGTATAAAACGAACAATATGATTAACCGAAAACGTGTATTACACTCAAATACTCAATAGTCAATATAGTATAACCTCAATATTATGTACATAGCACGATTTAAGATAGTACTATCTTAAATCGTGGTACATAGACAAAGAAAATTACGATTTACAAACAGTGAACGACGCAACACGAAAGACGAAATAGTTGAAGCGGCAATCAGCACATGTTTATCAAAGTCTGAATATGGGAAATTTCTATTTTTGTCATTGCGATAATGCGATAACAATCCGTCGCGACGGTCAGCCGGTACGTACCGACGACGATTAGGTATAAATGTATAATTATTATTTATTATGGTATAATAATTATTATTTTGAACCTTATTTTGACAACATTTCGGGAAAAAAATGTTTGTGATAAGTTCCAAGATTTGGTCAATCGTTGTAAAATAAGTACCTATTTTAATATTTTATACTATGAAAAATGTTTAATAATTTTGGGGGGCTAAGCCCCCCCAATCGCAGCCAATGCTTTAGGTAGGTGTTCGCGCCAAGCAATTTGTTGCGAACCAGATGTGGAGTTCGGTTGACAAATGACAAGGTCGAATCAAATGAAGTAACACGTAGTCAAATTAATTATTATTATAAATTTATTGACCAAAGGTTAGTGGTTAATACTTTTTAAGCACTCATATCTCTAGCATGAATACTGTCAACTAGTCGTCACGCAGAAATAGTGTGTCTGGTCTAACTGCTGGGGAGCCATTATATAGTAGACAAGTAGACAACAGTCAGATTACATGGCCCTTTACAAGGTCCCACTTAAGTATTCGCTATGGCTCCTCTAGTACTTTAGTACTTTTCCTTGTGGCACTCGTTAATAGTAATTAATATATTGTGCCACGTACACCATGCGTAATACCAGTGTCGGCCTGGCCAGGGCCGCGGGGCCGCGAACGCGGCCGAGGCCCTGAGCTTTTTTTTTTTTTTAGTTTATAATTAGTGGCCAGGACCACCACCCCAACGTAGAGTAGTCAACAAAGCGTCAAATATACGGTACAATTAAATGTACGACGATGAACGAGGGAGTGTAGATCACTGGGGCCCACAGGCTGCAGGGGCCCCAGCCGAAGTCTTAACTAAAAATATTGTTTTCTATATTAGATTTGGATAACAATTTTTACAATCAATATGACCACCCCAATTTTTATTCACAAAAATAATCGTAAAAAACTTTAATAGAGCCCTTCATTGAAAGTGACAATTGGCCTAGTTGCGCTACTGACGAAGTGTATAAACGGGGCCGGTTTAGAGAGAGCCCACGGGGCCCGGGGCCCCACAAGATTCAATTAATAAGAGGCCCCCACGAGATAATTACCTTTCAGCTTATGCAGTAAGTTATATGTCAACCTTATATGGACAGATGATGGGCCCTAGGGCCCCCACAATCCTAAATCCGGCCCTGTGTATAAGTTATAGAATTTGAGTGTAGTGTACAATCACTACAAACACGTATCTACTATCTAGTACGATATAATAGAATCTATATTTTGTCATGGTGTATACGTGTGCGGTGTGCTGTTTACTCGTATAAGGTGTAGTACAAATGTAATGATAAACGAGATGATTTGAACGCACATAAGATTTTTTGTACAACAAAATTGTCGGGAAAATCGTAACGAGTACAAATACAATAAGTCAATAACGTCTATGTGTGGGGCCCTGTATGGCCGTACAATAGGTTTGATAAATTGTCTAATCAATTATTATCATTAGCGCTATATCGAAATAAAGAAGTAAGAACAATTAAGTTAAGTAATTAAAGAACTTTCATTTCATTCAAACTCATTTTATAATTTATTTACAGTTTATAAATATGTATTTATTTTACCCTCTACTCAAGTGACTTGTGAAAGGGTATTTTCTAAACTGAAACTTGTGAAGTCTAAAATCAGATCAACAATAAGTCAACAACATTTAATGCTTATTGCAATTGAAAAAGATATCAAGATTCAGAAAACTCAAATTATTGATACTATAGCTACATAACTACCTAAGTCATCTAAAATGTTACATGAATTGCTCATTTAGTATTTAAGTTTTTTATATTTAGCTATTACTTTCTTTAAAAATAATGTTGTGTCAATTTTGTTCATTGTTCGTCTTCTTTATTATATTTTGGATGATATATTTTTCGTAATTTGAATTACATTTTGTTTAGTACCTTATTAAAATCATGTGTATCATTAAGCACGTCAGAAGTTAATACTTGGTTTTAGACTTTAGTAGAGAATTGTAAAAGTGGAAACATTTTAATCGAGCGACTATTTGGTGAGTGGGGGGAGGGAGGTAAAAGTCAGCGTTAATAATTGGCGTTTAACGGTCAGCATCAAACGGTGCTGTTCAATATACAGGTTTCACTTTAATCACACAACTATAGTCATTTTTTATTTTTATTCATAAGAAAAAAACTGAATTCTGACATAATATATCATAAGTTAGTTTACAAAAAATAATTCATTTACACATTGGCTGATTGAGCGGGGGGGGGGGATATACAATAACTCTAGGAACGAAATTGTTCATATATAGTAAATGAAGAAAAAAAATCGAGGCCCCAGAGAAAAATTGCGGCCGAGGCCTTTTATATGCCAGGCCGACACTGCGTAATACTGTAGTAATAATATTATATTCTTGTGTGGTCCTAGCCTTGGCTATTGCAACAAATTATTGCTTATCGCGGGACGCTAATCTGAGCGACGGCGACATCTTCCCTCCTCTTCCGACCACTCATCCCGTTACTCATGCCGTTACTATTGAACACGATTAAAGATATACGATAAGTATATCTTTAATCGTGCTATTGAAAAACGATTATGATACCTAATTATTATAATTGTACGATTGTTGTATTTCATATTGTATATATTATTCTCTTTGTCTATCTCATAAAAATTATCTGTCGGCCTTTTGCCTCAGATTAATGTTTTCGATGTTATCTCTATGAGATAAAAACTTTGTGTTTGTTTTTATTATTGCGGCCAACGCCCTTTTGTATTATTATTATTATTATTATTCATTTATTATGATTCGTGTTTTTTGGTCCGCTATTACAGCGTCCATACGTTTTTTTGTTTTATATATTGTGTGATCTGTTCATATAGCGATCGATATCTAGACACGCGGTAGCGTGTCAAGCCAAGTTCTAGCTAACAGAACTGGCGAGCAGCACCGTGTGTAATATTACACGAACCATTTGGAGCCACTTTTGACCCCCTCATAACTCAAAAACTATTCCACATAAACATGTCAAATTTGGCTCATATATTGAGACTAACGAGATACATATGTGCTCTAAATTTCATAAACACACTTCAAACCGTTATTTAGATATTAACGTCCGAAAATCGTCATTTTTATCACTGACTTACCTATAGATCAAAATTCTAACCCAGTTCCAGATGACCTAGAAAGTTCAAATTTGGCATACAGATAGGTAGTTAGGTAAATACAAAGGAAAAAATCAGAAACTTGAAAATTTTTAATTTTTAATTTTTTAATCAATTGATTTTATTATAATTTTGCAATTATTTTATCTATTATGTTTAATTTTTCAATTTATTAATGAATTACCTCTAGTTTAATGTAATGTAATGTTGACTTAAATTACCTTTCCCGTATCGCCGCTCCAAAAATACGACTAGCCGAATATGTGTCGATATTGTCGACCCGCACGCAGCAACATACTTTTTTTTCTATCTATGTATGTAATTAATATTATTTTTTTTAAATATTACAATTAAAATAATTAAATAGTTATTCTTACAAATTATGAATTATCCACCCAACAGTAGAAACTACAGTCAATAAAATTATGATAATTAAAAATATACTCAAAAAGAGTTAAAATAATTGTATATTAATTTTACATATATTTTATACTCTGTATATACAACGGAAAATATTTTATAATAAATATTATTATTAATATTAGTAACTGAATTATATTATATAGTAATAAACTTTATTTATAGAATACTTCATGGCTAGGTTAGGTTAGGTTATAATAATTTACATACAAAAAGTAATGATATCCCACCAAAAACATATATGTAAAATGAGAGCCAAGTTCAATACTATAATATATGCCTTGGTTGTTGACTTCAACGACAAAAGAAGTGAGATCTAAATGGGTGCCAAGTTAGGATAATATATTGAAGCCTAAGGTCTGACTTGGCTACGAATTATATATTATAGCATTTGCAAGTTCTAAAGCTTTGAGTTCTTATTTTATTCTTCGGAAAATCATCTTCACTCTTCCATTATTGTTTTAGTAGGTACTTATAATCAGTGCTCGAATTGGAAATATAATAGAAGGGGTGCTAAAGGACTTTTAAAAATTTAGCGTTCCACTCAATGATTTAAACCAAAGTAACCCGTGGGGGGCTTCGCCCCCCACACCCCCCATGAAGTATTTTCAACACAAATCAAACAATCATTAAAATTAAACAAAGGTTACACTACAACAATAAATAAATATTATTAAATTACAAACAAATCTTTTATTTTATTTTAAGATATTTTATACATTATTTAAATTTTTAAATTTTTAATATATTCCATAGCTCTACATATGAATGGTTCTCTTCAATATTTTGAACTACATAGGTACTGTTTACAGTGTTACCGACCATCCGATAACATGAATTTTTAATTTTAATCTCGATATAATATACATTATTTATACACATTATTAATATATCAGTATATGTAAGCCTGTATTATAATCACGGACTAAGATTTGTAGTCTGTGGTCCGTGATTATAATAATAAATTATCTTATTATCTTATATGTTTTGATTTTTATCATTAATGAAATTTACAATTTATCGCATATTTTGTTCAAATTGATAATACATAATAAATATCTATAAATAAACGTTTTATAAGTTTGTCAATAATAATTTACACGGGAGACGTACCGTCCCCCCGTTCAAATTAAAAATATAAGAAGGGGTACGCTAAAACAAATTAAAATTTGAAGGGGAGCTCCGTCCCCCTGCGTCCCCCCCCAATTCGAGCACTGCTTATAATAATAATTCGTATATGAAAAGTAGCCAAGTCACACCTTAGGCTTCAATATATCCTAACTTGGCACCCATTTAGATCTCACTTCTTTTGTCGTTGAAGTCAACAACCAAGGCATATATTATAGTATTGAACTTGGCTCTCATTTTACATATATGTTTTTGGTGGGTTATTCTTAATATAAATATTAATATATTATTTTGTTGTGATCTGCTAATATAGCGATCCGTGAATGGTGTGTGTGATCCGCTAGTAAAGCGAGTACAAAAAATATTTGTTTAGTTTATATTTCATGGTGCACACGGTTGCCGATTATTAGTAGGTAATAGGTATTATTATTTTTTATTATTAAACTGTGTGTCACTAAACAATCTGAGAAACAATAAAAATACGATCTCCAACAAAAATTCGCAAGTCTGTACTTTGTTATTATCACTCTCGTAATCACCCTTGGGCCTTGGCAGCTCGTTGTTGTCAACGTCGGTGCCGTCAGATTCCGCGCGGAAGTCCGCCAGCAACGTAGGTATGTACGTTGTGTGAGAGGCCGCCCCAGGTCGTCCAGGTCGACGAATGCCAACAGCGTCAATCCAGTGGGTCATCTCAAGACTGCAGTAGGGTTAAGGTAGTTTTAAGTCTTATCCCTATTGTTGTGAGCTCTGTGGTCATTGCACCAAACCGAATCGGCCACAGAGACCCCCTCCCCATAACTAGCCTGCACCACCCTCACGCCATCAAATAGGTCTTTCCCATCCTCGCCGTTGTCGTCGTCGTGCGTAGAATTGCCTACCCACCAACCATCAGGCGAAAGCACCTAGGATTGCCTATCTACCACAATAGTAGGCGGTAGGAGTGACACAGGCCAACGTCAAACACCCTCCTCATAAACAAAATTGTTCTCGGGCATCACCGAGTGGTCCTTCACTCCTTCGGCTGTTACGGTTGAATTCTCGGGCGTAAACACTTATATTATTTATAGTCCTATCCAACCGTCTATATTGATTGTTGGTAGTTGATACATTATTTTATCCGAAACAAATTTTTATATATTTTAATGCAGTCAAATATATGACTTACAATTTAAAAAATATTTTTGTATGTTTCAAAATGTTCCATGTTTTTAATGTCGATAGTCTAATATTTATATTTTTCAAGAACTATTCATGTTTATATATAATTTACATTTATTTTACTTTGTTTTATAATGTAGTTACAAATATTTTATAATTATTAATAATTTTTAGTTAATAACCAACCTAATTGTTTTTTAACATATTATTTAACATGTATAATAACAATGGATAGTTTAATTTGAATATTATTATTTTTGTTATTAAAAATTCCCCTCCACCCACAGATTCATATCTATAACATAGCTATGCATCTAATATTATATTATATTATAATATATCAATTATTTACCTACACATTTTTATTTCTTAAATTTATGTATTTTACTCCATTAATACATATATTTAAAAAAAATTGTATACCTATTATGATAATATTGTTTTTATAGGCAAATCTGATAATGTAAATTATCAATAAACGAAATCATTAAAACATGAAGTAGGTACTTGGTTATTTTTTTGTTAGTGGATTGTCGATTATATGTGTGTGCGTATGTATATCTATAATTTGTACATAGATACTTGTGAGTAAATAGAATATCTACATACAAATGATATTTTTACACTCATTAAATTTAAATTGGTGGTTTTAAAATAGTGTTTATTATTATTTTTTTTTTTATCCTGTATAAAAAATATTTACCAGAAGGAGTGCTTCGATTTCAACATACAGTATCTTATATTTTAGCAAATTGGATCAAGATGGTAGGTACCTACGCTTTAAAGAGATATTGTTCGACTTTCTCAATAGTTAGTTTATTAATGCCACCGGAAAAACCAACGATAAATTACGAAAAACCGCTATAAAAGGGATTTTAATTTCGAACGCTTTGTTTATCAACTTAAAGCCGAATTAAAAATTGTGACGAATTTAAAATAAACATACAATTTACAGGCTATAATAAATAATAAAAATATATAAAATATCCATACAAACCGTCTCCACTCAGAATCGTTTTTCGTATTATTATATCATTGAGTTAAAATTTAATACAATCCATCACTTGTAACCTACTGTACAGCAGAGCGATATCCACTTACCTCTATCTTATATTATTATATACACATGACGTCTATAAGAATAAAATATTCACATTACCAAATGTTTTTTTTATAATTTCGTTGGCTGAAAATGAAATACAACTTTAAAACATATGTAACCATGGAGATACCGCCGACCGTTTGCTATCGACGGAAAAATACACAAAATATATAATTATTAATTTAGTTTAAATTTGTTTTAAATTCCAAATCGATTCTTCTAACTTTACGTAAATATATTAAACACAGTTGTTGTATGTTTTGCAATAACACGTCTACACCACCTTACGGAATGGTCTACAAGCATAATTAAACGCAAAATGGATTATGGTATAATGATGATCAGAAAAATCGTGAAAGCTAGCAATCTCAAAGGTAAGTGAGTATTGTACTATACTACTATTGTAATTGTCAACGTAACTAATTTTACATCTATTCTGTAGTATAATAGTGCCGATTTGAACATTTTGCGCCCAGAGGCAACATAATTTGCACCCCCATCACCTTAAAAAAAAGTTATTTCTTTAAATGTACCTAAGGTATAACAAATTTTTTGTGTCATAAATGCAGTTTAGCTGCCAAGCGATTTTTAAAAAATTTTTCGGGAGATCTATGTATAGTAACTATTTCAATTAGTTAAGAATAATGGTGCAATCGAAATTTTCGGTCGGACCTTTTAGTTTAAAATGTATTGCATTTATATTATATTATATTATATTTTTAAAATCCATTAGTTTCCGTATTCCCATGGTATTTTTTCAAATTAAATTACTTAAAATTAAATTAAATAACCCAACAATAAAATTAAACAGTTAAATTAAAATAAAATAAAAAGTATAACTATCTAATAAATACAGTCTAGATACATTTATAAATTTATAACCTTCTCCTAAATTTGAGATTTGAAAGTAAAGTAATAATTTCTTAAAAATCTGCTTTGCGTACCTACTTGTTATTTCTGATTAAATTGTCATTATTGCTAACGCAAAATATCTTTCTATTGGTATTAGATTTTTGAAAATTCAAAATTGGCCCTCTAGGCTCATTGAGTTGTCCATCTCTGGTATAGGTAATCATTACGATTTAGGACAAAGAACATTAGAAGTCAGATGAGCTAAAATTGACAAATATTTAAATATAAATCCATAAATAATTTCACCTTTTAAGTTACAATACCTACAGTAGGAGGTATAAAACATACCAACCCAATAACAAAAAATTATTAATACTATCAAAAATTGATAACTTCAACAAATAAAATCACTACCTACCTGATACATAAGGCAAAACAATAATAATGATTTTTTAAACCTCAAATTAATAAATAAAATATGTACTATTAATTAATGTTTATTTTTTAAATACTTAATTACAATTTCGATATACATATCATATTATGATGCGAAGATTACATATAAGAGTGTTGTCAATGGGTGACATATTTACTCAAATCACTGAGGTACAAAAAACTGAAACATAATTTATATGCTTATTAGTTATTATACCCTAAACTATTGTACAACGCAAATGATAAAACATTATAACATTATACCTATATATTCACCTAATAACATATAGTATAATTTAACGCAAATGCACAAAAAATCAGTCAAAGTGAATGACAGATATTTTAGTGAAGTTAAAATATTTAGATATTAATTGTTATAAGCGTGAATCTGCGTAAAAAATAAAATATAATATAATATAATAATAAAAATACAAGAAGGTACGTAACTGATTGTTGCTGGCTGAAAATAAATAAACATTCAAATGAGATAACCACGGATACTAGCAGGTCGGTGTATCGACGCTGAATAATAAACACATTTTATTATTAATTTAGCTAAAAAAAAGTATAGCACTATATTTAACAATTTTTCTTTTTGGAATTTCGCGTCGATTTATATAGTAAAACTTCAAAATAATCTACAACCTTAAAGCGATCACGTTATGATGGAGGTGATGACTATATATCAGAAAACTGTCGAATATCCAGGAAGTCTTATAGGTAAGAGTCCGTGAGACTAATAACGACATTATTAAATCCGGCTATATTGATAATTGTACAAATTATAGTCCTATATGGCTATATCTCTCTATCTCTTTTCATAATCCTAAATATTTGAAAAACGATTAAAACAACGTTTGATTGATTTTTTGAGTATAGGTACATACATTTTTACTACAAACCAATTTGGATTTTGGAAAAATAAATCAACAACATTTTCACTGTTATTAGCTTCGAATTTTATTCATTCTAGTAGATATTGACAATGACAATAATAAGGTAGGTAATTGGTTTGTATTCAGATTAAAAAAAATACTTGACATAAAAAATATTAAAATATTAATGTTGTATTATTGATATTTCTCAAGATGTGTTTATTTCAAATTATTTTTCAAATAGATTGCAAGTAGTTAAAATTGAAGTAATGCTAACTTGTGAAAATCGAGGAAAAATCGTCTTGTTATTTCTTATTTACATAAAACATAGTCTTATTAATCCTAATATTTCAGGAGATATTATTTGTTTTGTTGACGATACATTATTTATAGTTTAAATTGAACATAAAAAAAATTGATGAATATTGTATTACTTAGTGAATCAATGTATACATATTAATAATATAAAAACTTGGTTACATAAACATTTTCTAGAGCTGAATATTAAAAAATCTAATTATATGTTTTTTAGTATAAATTATTGATAAATTCGATTAAAAAATATCACCGTACATAATTTCAGATGCTTGAATAATTTATAAATTTATAAGTAAGTGTTTTTAATGTGAAAAAGTAACTAAATTAAAATATTTAGGTATTATTTTTGACCAAAACCTTAAATGGGTATAATATAGGTATTATGTTTGTAATTGAATTAGAAAACTATTTTATAAATCCAAAGTGTAATCCGAGTACAAATGTAAAATAATAATTGACAGTTAATCATTTATATAATACTAGGCGTAAAATTAAATCAATCATCAGATCTGTCTTACGTAACCCTACATTTAGTCAACAGGGTCCAATTAATATTTTGGTGCAAAATTATGTAAATATTTTAAACTAGATTTAAGAAAATTTAAGTCGTTTGAACATTTTTTATTTTATATAAATTCTTTTTTACTTTATGATTATTCTGTGTACCTCGTTTAGTTAGAATATTCAACAATAAGTTTAAAATTTTTCGTTTTATTAGGATGTTATATATTTATAAAATTTAATTGAACTTTAATTAACTTTCGTTCTTAAAAAATTAGAAGTATAAAGAAAAAAAAATGGTTTTTGTATATGCAGCGTATTTAAAAATAAATAAATAACATTATCTCCCCCGTCGGGACCCACCTTGATGTGGTGGGGGAGTTTTTTCCCCCCGACGGGACCCACCTTGCCGTGGTGGGGGGGCTCACGGGCCAATCACTGGTCCGTGCCAAGAGGTTCCACTCTAGAGCCAGCCATGACCTTGATTGGTTGGGGCTGGCAGGCCCGATCCACCTGCATACACTTGCAAACGAATCCCTGCCAGCAGGTAAAATGGACGGAAGGAAAACCGAAAACCACAATTTGAATAGCAAAAGTAAAGATATTGTTACTACTCCAGAGGGACAGGACCATCAGGAGTCGTTGGTAGTAGGTGGATCTGGTGTAAAAATCAGGTCCAACGGAGCGGGCTTGCTACTTTCGTTACCAGTCAACCGTGACAAATCAGATGAGGGGGTGTCCAGCATGGCCCCGGATTCCGACAAAAATGCTATTGCTGAGACAGACGTGCTTCCGGGTACGCACAAGAGGGATATGTTGTATATTATACACCATAGAGTAAGAGAAATATCACGCCTGAAAATCGAAGACACTATATTAATAAAAATCAATTTGGACTTATTTAATGCCCATGATACCGGTGAAAAAGTAGCTGTAGCTACCAACCTGACCTTACCCGACTACAAACGAAAACGATCATCTTATGAAGATGATGAGCATAATAGAAAACTGTCTCGAACCTCAAGAGCCGCACTCGATATCCATCATGTCATCGGTAAGTACCTAATACACGCGTCAACGACAGGAGACATAAGAACAAAATATACAAATATCTATACAGTCAATATCAGTGCTAAACTATTTTAGAGCCTAACCAAAGTGATGATTGTATTGATTTTACAATGGTGTATGCAGTTTTGAGAATAGATAAAAAACATTTAATATAGATAATTATGTATATACCTATATTTATCAAGTTTCTAGATACAGACCAGATATACAGTTATAGTACGGTAGATAAAACTAATTTTTATTATATTTAAATAACTATACTTATTTACCTATACTAATTTGATAGAATAATTGTTCTGATAGAACAATTTTATTAAAAAAAATGAATATTATTTATGAAAAATGAATATCATTTAAATAACATGTACCTATAGATAAGTAAATATATCATCTAATATAACCAATAGATAAATGTATTCAAAATAATTCTTCGATGTTCAACTTATATTCTGTACATATAGGTATCATTTCTGGTGCAAAAGTGAATCTGGTTGGTGCATTTGGTTGATCAAAATTTAAAATTCCCACTAAATTCTAAAGCGTCGGGAAAAAATTTTTATAAAAAAACGAGAATGTTAACCCAAAATTGATTTTGGTTATGATGCAACTATAAAAAAAATAAGCATAGAATTACATTAGATACACTTTACATTTATAATAACATTTTGTATACATCATATAATTATCAAAATACGAGTATGTAGGGTCGTTTCGAGTTATTTATAGATATAATATATTGAATTTTCAATTTGTTTAATTATTTTAGATTCTGAGTGAAACGATGAATGTATTGATTTTACAATGATGTGTGTTTTTTTTTTTATTTTTTTTTTTATTTTTATTTTTATTTTTATTTTTATTTTTTTATTTTTTTTTTTTGTGTCTGTGTACACGATAAGTAGACGAAATAATGCTTCGATTTTCAACTTCAGTATCTTGTTCGATTGGAAAGTGAATATCGTTGGTGCATTGGGGAGGTCAAAATTTAAATTTCCCAGTAGTTTTCAAAAGCGCCGGGAAAAACAAAATAAAAATTAAGGAAAAACGGGAATTTTTACGCAAAATCGGTTTTCCAAAAAATCAATTTTGGTTTTTGGTGTAACTTTAAAACAAATAACCGTAGATACATGAAATTTTCAGTGGTTGTTTATATTTGCATTTTCTATACACTATAACATTTTCAAAATATTTTGATTTATTTTGAACTGTTTAGGGACATTTTCAGTTTCCAATTTTATTAGTTTTTTTTTTTATGAATATCAATAAAAATTTATTTGTTGAGTAAAAATACTTGAAAATTTAATACAAGGCTCCTACTATATTGTTTCAAAGACAGATGAAAAATATTAAAAATCGTTAGTCACAGTTTTTTTTTTCAAGCATTTAAAGTTCAAAAAATGACAAAATATGGAAAAATCACGAAAATTTGCAAATTATTTTGAGTTAGAAATTCATAAAAATTTTTCTTTTTAAATCTAAGATATAAAAATGTAATACAAGATTCCTTATAAGATTTCCTACATTTATCAAAAAAAAAAATTCTATAAGAAAGTCAAATTAAATTTTTATGAGCGTTTGAAATTCAAATTTTTACAACATTGGATATTCACTCGATTTCTCATGTGGCGATTTCCTTATTTTGTTGTAATTCAAAAACGAATTACTGTATATACATGAAAATTTCACTGAATGTTTATATTAGTATTTCCTATACACCATACAATTTTGAAAATATTTTGACTCTTTTTGAGCCGTTTACGGACATTTTCAGTTTTCAATTTTTTTAGTTTTTTTTTTCTATAAATATTAAGTTTTATCTGTTGGGCCAAAAAGTGTGAAAAATTGATACAAGGCTCCTGATATATTGTTACAATAGCAATTGAAAAATATTAAAAATATATAGGCACAATTTTTTTTTATAAGCATTTAAAGATCGCATTTTGACAAAATTTATCAAAATCTCGAAAATTATCAACCATCGTAATTAATAAATTATAAAATGTTCAGTTTTTATAGCTAAAGATTGAAAATTTAAAAAAAAGATTCTCATAAATAGTTCATACTGTAGCCAAAAAATCTAAAAAATATATGAGCACAGTTATTTTTTACAGACATTTTAAGTTCAAATTTGGGACGAAATTACATATTAAAAAACCTATAGCATACCTATTTTAGTCATTTTGTTGTGAGTGTATAATACTATTCGTGGGTACTTGAAACTTCTAAAGTACACTATATTATATATCAATGATAGTATCAGGATTTGTTATTGATGTATAACGTGTTATAAGTACCTAGTGGATATTGTGATATTATGATTAATTTGGAATTTATTATAGGTCAATTTTTTTTTTAATACCTTAGTTATGTATATAATATGTCTTAAACCTAGACTGACATACCGTCTTCGCTCAGAATCGTTTTTCTTATACAATGATATTGTATCATTGAATTCAAATTTAATACCATCCATTATACAGTGACCCACTTGTAACCTACTGTACAGCAGAGCGACATCCACTTACCCACCTTTTTTTCTATAAATATAAATAAAAATTTTTTCGTTTGCTCGAAAATATAACAAAAGGTTCATAATATATTATAATAGCAGTAAAGAAGATTCATAGGTAAGATTTTTTTTTTCTATACAATCTTAAAGTTTTGACATTGACAACATTTACCAAAATCTTGAAAATTAACAATTTATTTTGTAGTTAAAAATGTATAAAATGTTCAATGTTTATAGCTAAAGATTGTAAATTCAAAACAAGTAGGTATTCTCATAAATAGTTCATACTGCTGCCAACAAATTTAAAAAATGTATACACAGTTTTTTTGTTATATACATTTTAAGTTCAAAGTTGGACGAAATTAGATATTTAAACGAAAAAGAAGGATTTTATAGTTTTAATACTAGAACGCAGATTTATATGAATTTTCATCTTTGTTCTTGTTGATTGTATGATATGCTAAGTGAGCACACAATTTGTTTTATGGCGGTTTAAAAAATAAGTTTTTTCTATTAAAGGGCTTATTTTACAATTTTAATTGCATATTTCATCTTTTAGTGCATATTTCGATGCTTAATTAGACATTTTTGAAATATATACTATTGTAATATAAGAAAAAATATTAAACTTTTATTGTTTGGATCAATAAATTAATAGATACCTATACTTGTAAGTTGTAGATATATTCGGTTTTCACAAAGATGATCTTAGATCAATAATCAGTGAAATAAAAATCGTAGGTATACCAAGATAAGAAAATTTCGAATACGACCATTAACCATTGACATTATTATTAATAATATATTTTATCATATATTATAATTTTAATGAGTACCTATTTAAAGACGTGTGAAACTATTTTTTGTATAATGTTCACAATCCAAATTACTTCAACTTTTTATAGGATTCTACGTAAATACTAAATACTAACACAATTTCACCCAAATATGGTAATTTAATTTATAGTATTCTGATTAACATACATTATTTTTCCAACTTTTGTAGTATTGTCATAATTAGAATATTCACTTATGTGGTAATATAATATAAAAACATTTTAAATGTTCTTATTTTTATTAAATTATGACATGAAGTTAAAAAGTCACATAGAAAAAAGTAGAAATTAATGTCCTGAAGACGGATAGGTAGGTAATATAATTTTACGATGGCTCACCGCTTTGTTGTAAGTACCTATTGTATCTATAAATATACATGCCGTTTTTTCTTCGGTATTTAATTATTGTACAACCACAGACAGATGAATCATTGGAAGAAAATCAACAAAATATGGTCGTAAATTACAATAAATTATAATAATTGTGACCCTGACGTGTTATAATAATTAACAATTATATGTGTAATAATAATTAATGATATGAACAGAGAATACTACATTATTAAATGCAACATTTCATATCCATATATATATATATATATCAATGAATGTATCAAGATTTTCAAGGAATACATTTGAGTTCAAGAGCGTTCAAGAAGTTACATGTGCAATATACAAGCGATAAGTATCGGACTCTTATCGGACTCAGACTTCGATACGAGCCGGTACCTAACTATTCCATAACGATAAGTATCGAATTTTTCTTCTTGAAAATCTTCTATGTGTGTGTGTCCATATTACCATGTCAACCATATATATATTATTTTGAGATTTCCGTCCATGTGTGTCTCCATATTACCATGACAACCAATTATATATTATTTTGAAATTTCCGATGGAATGTTTTGTATATAAATGGTTGTTATGGTGATATGTAAAACATATTATTCATATAGAGTTGGCAATTTTAATGGGCAATGAAGTGTATGGGATCAGATATTTTTATATATATAGAATATAGATAGATTAGACCTCTGGGCAGAAGATAGGCTAATTTACAAAGGAAGAAGACCAACCCCACTGTGATGTGCTCAAACAGGGATTTTGAGATTTCCAATGGAAATTATTGTCGTGGGTTTCAAACCTATAATAATAATAATTATTGGTTGCCATTGGTTTAAAATTGTTGTTATAGTATAAAAAAAGTATTATTATATAATATTATTCATATAGAGTTGGCATTTTTGGGCAATGAAGTGCACGGGATCAGCTAGTTATATAATTCATGCTAATACCAATTACCTATGTAGACATAGGTTGTTTATTGTGTATACCTATTACCTATACACAATATAGGTACTATAAATTTATACAGCCATATTGCGGGTTGAGAATGAAAAGGTTCTATGTCATAATATCCAATTGTTCAGCAGAGTGATTTTTAACTTTAAATACCCATTATCCAATATCTTTTTTCCAGGTTCTCTTATGAATATAACCATAATTTTAATGAATAAACTAATACAATTATTACCAGATACATTGTGAGTATTAAGTATTAGACATCCAAACATTTTATAAAAACTATAAAACTGGAAAAAGAGTGTATAAGAACAAAAAAGTTCTTAGCATCTTTTCATTATTCCAACTAAATGTATGATATACAAAGGTAAAACTTTTTTTTTTTAAATTCCATACAATATTTTTAAATCTTATCTTAACCGACATCAATATTTATAAGGAAATTTGTTTTTACATTATTTCAATGTTTAATCAAAAAAAAATATTAAAAATTTGAGCGAATAAATAATTAAATAACTAAAATGTACCTACCTACCTAATTGTATTGTTTTAATTAAATTGCAGATTGAGACAATGCATTATTATTTATAATCCTGCTAATACTATAACTTATAAGTAATACCTATCACATTACCGTTAACACGTCTCAACAAAACATTAAAACAAAATATTAAATACAAATTGGTGGCAAAAAACGATTTTTTGAAAAAAATGGACATAGAACATTTTTATTTTTCGCTCTTGATATATGTTATATGTTATCATAACTCATGAGCTTTTTTCGATGGTAACTTAGGTTATCAAACGGTACTATATAATGTATTATCCATATTATGGATCTCTGTGAATTGTGTTCCATGCCCCATATTAAGGGGGCTGGAGCGTGATTAATTTTCGGTCGAAAACATAGCTATCACGACTTCAATAACTACGCCCAATTTAATGTTCTGATATTAATTTTTGAAAGCAGATTTGAATAAAAGTGTAAAAGTATCAGTAAAAGTGTTAGACAATTTTATAAAAACAAATATTTACTTCGTGATAAAATTAATCTAATTTTAAGTAAACTATTAATAAAAACAAATATTTACTTCGTGATAAAATTAATCTAATTTTAAGTAAACTATTAATTAACTTGTGTTGATACCAGAATAAATAGCCATTTGTGGAATTATAGGACCTTCGCCAAAGTCATAATAATAATCTCAATAGACATACCATTTTCATCTTCAAAAGTGTAATCAATATGTGAAAAAATATTAAGATTTAATAAACTATAACATTTAATATATAAACCTAACATAACTTATCAAAAAAATCTAAAAAATATATAAACAAAGTTTATTATTATTATTTTAAGTTTAAATTTGTACAATATCACATATTAAATAATGAGAATAATGATTTTAGTTATATTGTTGTAATTTAAAATAATATTCGTGGGGACTTGAAACTTCTCAAGTACTTATATTATTAAGTACAAATATTGAAATATTATACCTAATAATGCATATAATATTTATAACATTTAATTCTACTTAACGGCTGCTATCGTATTATTAATAATAACAATATAATTAATATAATATAATGTCATATCCCAGACTGACAAATCATCGACGCTCAGAATCGTTTTTCTTATACAATGATACTATAACTTTGAATTCAAGTTTAGCACCATCCATTTCAGTCACCAATGTGTAACCTACTGTAGTACAGCAAAGCGACACCCACTTATCCGATTTTTAAAAATTTTATTTGATAAAAAATGTCCACTAAGAAATTCTGTTAAAATAAAATCGGTGGACATGGTATAATATTAATATGATTCACGTATAATTTGCTTTGTTGAGTCTTAAACTTACCCACGAAAAAGAACTTTCTGGTCTGCAAAATAATTTTAATTGTTACATTCATATTAATATTTTTTTAATCATTATAATATTAACATCTGTTAGCCGGCGCTACGTATAATATGCAATTTCGCTACATTGACGTGTAGGTGGCACCTCTGCTCTGTATTATCGCTGGTCTTTAAACGAATTTAATATACGAACAGTAGCTGGGTACAATTATTTGCGGGTATACGAGTAAAGGGGTATAATAGTGGGTCAAATTTTGTTTGGGATTTGAGAATGGGTATAATTTAAGGAGGGTTAATCGTTTTTACTCCCTGAATTTAAAACGACCATGTGACGGGGCTGAGAATAGTTAATAAAACTTATTGATAATAAAAGTAATTTGAAATTATTTAAAGGATGATAGTTTTATACTTATTTAAATTCAACACTGTCCTAACTCCTAATACTATATCTATAACTATAATTTTATCTATATCTATAACTATAACTATAATTATAACTACTATAACTATATTATTACTATTATGATTATTTCTCTAATTTTATTCAACATCTACATGGTTACTAAAATCCTATTTCTATGTCACCAACCACTATAACACCAACTACTGAGTGGATCCACTATTCATTGACTTCCATTCAAACATAGTATTTAAAAGGTAGTGGCCAGGGTTGCTTATACCAGCGAGTGCAGTGCATGGTGCCATGGTGGGTGTAAGTGGGTAAATGGGTTAATGTGTTTATGTGTATTGTGTATAGTGTTACTGTGTGAAGTTTCTGGTAGTATAAAATATGTTGCAGTATAATAATATTTATAATTCAAAAAATAAAAAAAAACATAAATTAATCGTAGCATATGGATTATAATGAAAGAATAATAAGAAATTATTAATTAAAATATACGGAACTCGGCCCAAAGATGAACTCTGAAATTAAGTACTTAAGTATAGTCTTTTTTGGGCAAACAATAAATAAAATACGTAAATAACGATTGAAAAATAAATACAATAGTATTCTAGCCCTATAATATATTATAATATTAAAGTAATAATAAATAATTGTCAATGATATAATATTATATTGAGAATAATTAGACAGCTATTTGAGATGCTGCAGCGTTATTATTAGGTTGAAGTTATAGGTAATGAGAGCATTTTCAAGTCTACGATAATATTGAGGGGTACACGCTTTACAAAACTACAATGTAGACAGTGGCGTTTTGCGCACATGATACGAAATATGGATAAAGTGGATGTGTATTATAATATTTTAGCGGTGATTAGAGTGCAACATAAAATAATATTTATAAAAAAAGGACACAGAGATTAGTGCCTATACAATACAATTAATGCAATAAATAATTTTAGATCACTCAAAGAAGAAATTAAAAATACGATTTTCACTGTTCAACTAATTTTAACACCAATACATAATATTATTATAAAAAAAATATAAACACAACAACATTATATTTGAAATAATAAAAAAGAACTCCCGTAAAAATTCAGGTAATAATAAGTGAGTGAGACCAGCCGGCAATTGTCTGTGATGTGTTTAACAGAGAGATGAAGACAATATGAAAATTAAATACAATAATTAATTTACTCATTACGAATAATGTGGACGATGCATCTCGGACAATTTTCGTTCTCATCTAAAACCAAATCGCCGAAAACCTCTGGTTGCTGTATTATTCGTCATTTTCACAGGTCATCTTCTAAGCCAGCTGTCGGGAATTAGTTTCTGGAAGGAGGGTCCGGAGGTTTAGAAAAAAAAACTATTTAGGTGCTATATATAGCATATTATATTAAAATTATATTTAGATGCTATACTTGTAAGTATACTCTAATAAGTGTAAATCTATAGCACCTACCTACTTATATATTATTTTATATGCTACTACAAAAAAATATTAAACAAATATAATATTATATACATGTATTTACAAAATACAGAAAATTGTATTACTTACTTGGTTTATACTGTTTATGGGTACCAAATTTAAATTGGCTGAGTTTAAATAATATCTTACTATCACGTGGACTCATTAACTTTTCCATATTGCCCAATAGCTATGAAACATCAAGGTACGTACAATACTATTTTGGATCCATGTTCTGATAAATAATAGCTTTTGTTTATTTAATATTGCATTATTTCATTGTTGATGTGTGCACCTATATGTATCTAAATATTTAAATATTGAAAATAAAAAGAACAATTCATTTTCAACAAACTTAAAGAAAGTAAGGAGAGTTAAGAATAATTTTGGAAAACTTAAACAAATTACAAATTAAAACGGCAATCGGAAAAATTTAATATTATTCGCATGAAAGTTAAAACTGTGACGTATATAATTTAAATGTTTTTTTTTAACGAAATTGAACTATAAACATTAACATGAAATAAACAATTTTCTTGTATCGATTATAAGGAAATTAATAACAGACATTGGCCAGCATATTATTTTTTTATAATATAAAATATTAATAAATAATAATTATTTATAAACTTTTATATTAATATGTTTGTAGCCTATTCAAGATAAGAATTAATACTAATAGTAGGTATAATAGCCTTACATTATAGCCAGGGCTAGTAAGTATAGTGATGTATATGTTCATAAAAATTTTATAATTTATCATAAAAAGTTCTTATCAAATATATTCCTTGATAATATATATGGTTATAAGTTATAGTATATTTAACCTAAATAGTTGTATTTAATGATCGACATTTTATATTTTATTGCACATAGATACAATTTGAGCATAGACGAGTTGTCTAGTATACGATAGTCTAGTAGCCTACTAATTTATATTTTCTAGGTATTTACTACATGTGCATACTATTAATATAAAAATGGTAGAGTCCTTATCTGTTGATTAAGTAGGATTTTCGTTACTAAACTCTAGCTGGGTGTTTAGCTGAGCAGCTTTATACGGTTGGAAAAACGTTTATCGACAGAATCAAGTAAACCACGCCTTAAAAAGTACAAGAAGCATGATAACAAAATAAGAAAAATTGTGGAAAATTGATCTGAAAATTAACATGTATTAATATACATTGATTTTATTTAAATGATTATATTATGTTTGTAAAGTACCTACGTATGCCTACAGCTTACTCGGTACGGCTGTAGGTAGTAGGTACCTACCGTGACACGTACGATTCGAGTCTTTTCCCACATATTTTCAAAACAATGATCATATTATATAAGGGGTAAATGGTCACTTTGTATTGTCCATTGTTTCAAATGCAGAACGCGGACACTTAGTACGGTAGGTTAAAAATGTACACTTTGTACGGTCCGGTAAAACTTTACATTACAGAACGCGGGAACTTTGTATTCTTATATACATAAGGTGTATATTGTAAATAGTAAATATATGAAATATAAAGACTTGTGGTTTTGAGATATTTCAATATTATACTATACATGAAGTTTTTAAAGATTTTTCCAGTATTATATTTTATTTGTCATTTTGACATATTCATATTGTAAACATTTTTACTTTACTTAAACATAACTTTTGATAATATATTACAATAAAGATGTATAATCTATGATTAGAAAATTTAAAAATAAAAACTAAATTGTTATAAAATATTGTTCATTAATAATAATCAAAATGAACAATATTTTATAACAATTTAGTTTTTATTTTTAAATTTCTATTTTAATAATTTCTATTATATATTATACTACTAATATTAGGTATATAGCTTATATTTATTATAATATTATATACTTTATGTATATAATAATACAAAGTGTCCGCGTTCTAAAAATTTAAATTAAAATTTTCACTCATTTACACATATACACATTTGTACATACGGCCGGTTTCGTTTGTTACTTCGCCAAATATGTTTTTAAGTCATTGGTTTGAAATGAGAATCTTCTAATTTCATTGGACCTAAGACGAAGCGGACTACAATTAGTATAACAGCCACGGGCCAGGCGACTTTAGCTACCATCGTGGCGGTAACGGTTGCTCTGACGTCTAAGCATCAACACGTGTCAGGAGAGTCTATTGACTCATGCGACGACGTTTCAGACGGACTACCTACCGAATTATCACCAAACGGCGACGGTACCGAGCGACTCGCACAGGGGCGGTATAATCGTGCTACCAAGATATACATACCACAACGGTGCACCGTGTAGTGTATTATCCTGGTGTACCTCTGTTTAACACGGAGTACCTTGGCGTCCTCAATGTTAACCTGGTTGTGCACCACGCAATGTAAAACCTGGTTCACCATATAGTTATGTACCCGGTATACAATGGTATACACGATTGCCTCGCACTTATAGTGGATAGCGATCAGATACCGGTCGGTAACCGAATTATCACCTAGCGGCGACGGTACTGATCGACTCGCACATTGTGGCAGTATAATCGACCGAGGTATACACCAAGACGGTGCACCGCCTGGTGTATCCTGGTTACCTCTGTTTGACACGGTGTACCTATTGGCGCCCGCATAGTGAACCTGGTGGTGCACCACGCAACGTATAACCTGGTTCACCAAGTTATGTACCCGGCTTACAATGGTGTACACGACTGCCTCGTTCCCAGTGGACAGCGGTCGGATACCGCTCAGTGGAAAGCCGGTCTGATCCGTTGTCGGATGGGTCATAGACTCTAAACTACGGTTGATAGTTGACGAGGTCAGAATGCCAGGTTCCATCATTAAATGTTGTCCGCGATAGTGGCCAAAGTGGCCGAACTGAATGTCTGGTTGTAATGATATTCAGCTTCGTCTTACTTGTTACGTAGCGATCTCCGCACAGCGCACACTATAGTTCAAAGTCCGACTAGGTCTGACTGAAAGACAGAGAAGACGACACAGCTTTGGTCTTTTGCGATATCTTTGAATATCTGTATGATAGTAAATAAGTAAACTTCCTAAAATTCTGTAAAATTAAAATAATAATGTTTTTAAATTTACATTAATGACAGTGATGAGGCTGTCAAAATATACGTAAGAATGTATGTTATGTTTATTTTATTATATTTAATGTGGATTTTTTTAATTGGAAATAAACATCTACATTATTTTAAACACGAAAAAATGGAAAGTAGATATATTCCCCTATGATCTCTAATGGACGGCACTCTGCAGGTTTGGGTATTTTTTATTTGATCAAAAATCCATAAACAATAAAATTGTTCTCGATATTCAGATGCTAATAGTTTATACTATTAATGTTTAATAATGTCTATTATAATAATCTACAATGGAAGTGGAAGTAACGTATTATTTGTACACACAAGTGCTGACATACCTAAGAGACATATAATAATATTAAAGGATTTTCATTTTCCTTCATTTTCCAACCTATTTATTACTTTTCGAATAAAATTAAAACTTCTCAACTATTATTATTTGTATACTTCGAATATAATTAAGGTATTTTATAATTCAGAATTCAGTCTCATAAACGCGAATATTAGACGACTTATGACTTGCGTGAATCGCATTATCTAATATTTATAGTATAGGTAACTACGTGAATAGTTTTTGTAAACTTACATGTCTTTGTTTACTTAAATAAAGGTACACGACGTGTTCATCTTTATCAACTTCACTTATTTAACATTTTCTATATAGAAATACGTGATTCTTAATACTAACATAATTTAACAGTTAAAAACCGATAAAATAACCCGACAATAGAATAACTTCAATATAATATTTAGAAACCGATTAAGTAGGTAACCCTAACGATAAACTATAACGAATTAAAAATTGACACTTTATATTTTGCACTTAAATCTTCATATGTGTTACTATACGAGTTGCACCTTACATTTCAAATGCTACGGTTCACCAAAATTATACGGTTTGCCGAAATGAGCTGTCAAATTAAAAATTAAAAAATGTAATAATAATAATTATTATTATTATTATTTAATTATTGAATATCTAAAAATAAACTTTTAATGCTTAACATGATATAATAAAATATTTAATATATACATAGAAAAGAATTGCTGTTCGTTTGTCTCGCTAAGACTCGAGAACGGCAGGACCGATTTGGCCCAAATTTTTTTTAAGATGTTCGTAATTGCCTGGAGAAGATTGGAAAGAAAGAAAATTTTAGGAAAAGTAGAATATTTGAATATCAAAAAATACAATAGCCATCTGTCCAGAAAAAATTAAATAAATAAAAAAATTAGTTTCAGATTAATATAATAATAGTGAATTGTATATTGGTTGCTATTGGTTAATCGGTCATGTTTGTTGATTTGTATTATTGTTATTGTTTTATTTTTATTTTTTACTCGAGAACGGCTGGTCCGATTTGGCTCAAATTCTTTTAGGATGTTCGTAATTAACAGGAGAAGATTTATACGAAATAAAATTTTATTAAAATCAACCGGAATGTAGGAAATCTGGATGAAAAAATACAACAGTGTATTATAATTTATATTAGTTGCTATTGGTTAATCGGACATGTTTGTTGATTTGTATTTTGTTTTTTGACATTATATTATATTATTTATATAAAGTAAACGAATGTTAAATTAGACCTCTGGGAAGAAGACAGGCTAATTTAAAAAATCTTTTAATGTTTGTTTTTATTCATCTGATATTACTACTGTTAAGATTTTGTATAAACTGATTATATTAATCCACTATAAGTGGAATACAACTAACTTGGTATAACTTTTATACTTAAGAGTGAAATTATACACTTACGTACTGTTAGGTCAGCATAAGTTAGTGGTCTGTATTGTGTAAATAAATTATAACAACATTATTTTTGATTTTTGCCGTGAGCGGCAGACTACTATTTTCAAAAACTCAAAACAAAAATATTTAAGGTACAGGTAAAGGGGTACACAGGGACTGGCCAATCTGAGGGTTTCGTCGGGGATGACGAATAAAAATAACACAAAAAAAATTATAATAAAGTTTTTTAACAAAGACGTCCGCAGACAATGCGGGTGGTGACGCGTTGACCTCGGGGACGGTGGCTTAACGACGGTGATGGATAGGATGCTGTCTTCGACAGTGATGGGTAGGACGGTGATGGGTTTTAAGAGACTCAACGCACAATAAAAAACATGGAATAAAGAGAAACGACGAACTGGTCCGGTTACCTAGAGTAGAGGGAAGGCGGCATTTGCTTATCGCAGTGTTGGTGTTGCTTACGTAACTACGTAACCTAACCTTGAAGGTACTCGGCTTCAATCTCTCAAGGGAATTGGACATAGTTAGGGTAAGAACTTTACCGGTTGAAGTTTTTACTTTGGCCACTCACACAATGCCGTCGTCTTCGGAATGTACTTCGATAACTCTTGAGGTACTCCATTTGAGCGGAGGAGTCGGTTCTTTGATAATGACAAGATCATCGAGTTGCAGGTTCTTGTCGGGACGATTCCACTTGGGTCTCTCCTGTAAAGTATGCAAATACTCATTTTTCCAGAAATGTTACTGAATCTGTTGGATCAGTGACCATCGTTTGTGGGATCTCATCGTAACCAAACCTGTGACATCCTTGGGACTCGGGATCGTTACAAGTGGTTCCTATTTCAAGAAGTGACCCTCCGTGAGGGTCCTGTAGTCACTTTGATCCGATGACATAGCAATTAAGGGTGTTGAATTTAGCGTAGCTTCCACTTGGTTGAGTACTGTGTTAAGTTCTTCGTATGTAAGAACGGTGTTCTGGATTACACGATGTAAAAGTTACTTTGTCAATTTTACGGCCGCCTCCCATATCCCTCCCATGTGGCGCCGAGGGTGGGTTAAAATGCCATTGAATTTGATGTTCAAGAACGTTGTTGGAAAACTCAGCACCCTGGATTATAGTCTCTACCTAAGTTAAGTACCGATGGGTTCCCACGAAATTGGTGCCACAGTCACTTTAGATATCCGTGCACCGGCCCCTCGGGCTGATGAAGCGGTTCAGACCAGCGATGAAAAAAGAGTCGATAAATTGGAAACGAGTTCGATATGAACTACGGTAGTGACCAGGCAGACGAATATACATATATAGGTTTTGGTTATTTTGATCTTTATGTCTGCTTTCGCTTCAAAAGGGCCCGAAAAATCCACGCCGACTTTACTGAATGGCTTTAATTGAATTAGACGGAACTGAGGTAGATTGCCCATAAATGGCTGTACTGGACGAGGCTTCGCACGAAAACATGGCACGCATCTGTATACTCTCTTTTTAATTATACTAGGAGACGAAAGTATCCAAAAACTAATGTTAAATCATTTATAAATATCAAAAATAATAACGGCCCCAAGTGAGACCCTTGTGGGACGCCTGATGAGGTAGGATAATCAGTCGAGATAGAAAATGATATTTTAACAGCCTGAGTTCTATCAATAAGAAAAGAGAACAACCATTTAAGGAAATTACCTCCTATTCCAAACAACTCTAATTTATGATATAATAATAAATGGTCTACTTTATCGAAAGCTTTTTCAAAATCAGTATATCTAGAATCTACTTGATGACCTTCATTTAATGATGTTATTAAGTAATTATGGTATGTTATTAAATTAGTAAAAATTGAATGTTTAGCTAAAAATCCATGTTGTGAGGGACTAATATAATTGGTTAATTATATTTGGTTGATAATTTCTTAAATTATTTCTGTCGCCGGTTTTTTAAATGGGAGTGATAAAAGTTTTTTTATAAATAAGTGGAAAAATACCAGTGTTCAAAGATAAATTAAATATGTGATTTATAGATTTAGCAAAGACCAAACAACATTTTTTTAATAAAATATTAGGTAAACAATCAGGACCAGTACTAGATTTTTCATTAAGTGATGTTAGATGCTCAATTATATCATCTTTAGATATAGATATAGAATTTAAATTAAGATCATTACTAATAATATTGGATATTTTATCAAAATTTTTAGGTACATTATTTTTAGAATAAACAGAAGAAAAATATTTAGAAAATAAATTTGTAATATCATTTAAATTATTAGCAGATAAATCATCAAAGACTGATGTAGGAATATTGATTTTGTTTTTTTTTAAAGATTGAATATATTTCCAAAAGCATTTCATATTAAGATTAATATTGTTTTCAATTTTGAGAATCTAATTTTAATAAAATTGTTGATATAATTGCTTATATTTTTTTCTTAAATTAGAAAAATGTAAATAATCAGAATGTCAATTTAAAATTTTACACTTTTTATGTGCAAGTTTTTTTTCTTTAATTAAATTTCTTAAATCATAATTATTAGACCATGGCAAAGAGTGGTTGAATTGACGATTTAATTTAGTTTTTGGGATAAATAAATCATAGGTGTGATTTAATATATCATAGAATTTTAGGATTGCATTATCAAGATCTACATTTATTATATTAGCAAGAATATCAATATTTTCTAAAAATGCGATAATTTCTATATAGTTACAGGAGTTATAGTTGAATAATTCTGGGCTGTTGGGGTCATCTAAAATTTCAGATATTTCTAGTGATAGATAAAATCTAAATTTGCATGATTTGAATCGATTAAGGGTATAAGTGAATGATTGCTAAATATAAAATTAATACTTGTACTTGAAAAAATTAAATCTAAAACACTACCATGATCATTTTTTACATTATTTACTTGTTTTAAGTTTAGGTTATTTATATATATGAGTTCACAATGCAGTTAGATGAGGTATTAGTAAATGAAGAATAATCTGAGGAAGAAAATTCATTTAAATTAAAATCACCTAAAACTAATTAATATATACAGATATATATATATTTACAGAGAAATTAATAACGAGTTTTTCAACAATCTCAGTGTTTTCTGTAAATATCTAAATAAGAATTCGGAGGAATATAAATATACACAAGCAAGGAGGAGGTTAATATTATTATAATTTAACAAAACTTGATCAATATTTGGTATTATGGTGATAGGATTTAATAACTTGCAATTTAAAGTATGTTTTATAGCCAGTAAAATTCCAACACCTCGATTATATAGATTAGAGCATTGATCTACTCTAAATATATTAAAAAAAAGTTAGACCTAATTCTGTATCATTAATGGAATTATTCAACCAAGTCTCAGTTAGAAATAATAAATCACAATTAATTAGAAATAAAATTTCGAAAAAAATGTAGTTTGGTTCTAAGATCTCTTACATTTTGGTAGAATACATGAAGATTTAAAAATTTTGAGAATTTTGATTTTGAGTATTTGATGCACCGATAATTTTGATGATTTTGGGAACTCCTCTTTGAAATTTGATTGTTAATCGTTTCACCGTCGTTTGTACGTGAGGCTAGTTCTTCGCGTAGTTTTTTCATAGATTATCTTTGATTATGTGTTCGATCAGTGGAAATTTTAATTGTGGAAGGTAGATTTGAATGTGAAATTTTAGATTCTGAGCGGAGCGATGAATGTATTGGTTTTACAATGATGTATGTTTTTATATTTTTATATTTTTATATTTTTATATTTTTGTGTCTGTCATCACGTTTTGGGACAGTAAAAGTGCTTCGATTTTCTTCAATAGTACCTTTTCTGATAGGAAAGTGAATCTAGTTGGTACTTTGGGGGGTCAAAAGTAAACATTTTCCAGTAGTTTTCACAAGCGCCGGGAAAAACAACATAAAAATTAAGGAAAAACGGGAATTTTTACGGAAAATCGATTTTCCAAAAAATCGAATTTGGTTTTTGGTGTAACTTTAAAACAAATGACCGTAGATACATGAAATTTTCACTGGTTGTTTATATTTGCATTTTCTATACACGATAACATTTTCAAAATATTTTGATTTATTTTGAACTGTTTAGGAACATTTTCATTTTTCATTTTTTTTTAGTTTTTTTTCTAGAAATATCAATAAAATTTTATTTGTTGGTTGCGAAAGCTTGAAAATTTAATAGAAGGCTCCTAATATGTTGTTTTAAAGGCACTTGAAAAATATTAAAAATCCTTAGTCACAATTTTTTTTTATAAGCATTTAAAGTTCAAAAATTTACAAAATATGGAAAAATCACGAAAATTAGCAAATTATTTTGAGTTAAGAATTCGTAAAAATTTTTCTTTTTAAATCTAAGATTTGAAAATGAAACACAAGATTCCTTATAAGATTATCTACCTTTATCAATAAAAAAATCTCTACCGGACAGTCAAGTTAAATTTTTATGAGCGTTTGAAATTCAAATTTTTACAACATTGGATATTCACTCGATTACTCATGTAGCGATTTCCTTATTTTGTTGCAATTCAAAAACGAACAACTGTAGATACATGAAAATTTCACTCAATGTTTAAATTAGCATTTTCTATACACCATACAATTTTGAAAATATTTTGACTCTTTTTGAGATGTTTATGGACATTTACAGCTTTCAATTTTTTTTAGTTTTTTTTTCTATAAATATCAATAAAGTTTTATCTGTTGGGCCAAAAAGTGTAAAAATTTAATACAAGGCTCCTGATATATTGTTACAATAGCAGTTGAAAAATATTAAAAATACATAGGCACAGTTTTTTTTTATAAGCATTTAAAGATCAAATTTTGACAATTTTATCAAAATCTCGAAAATTATCAATCATTGTAATTAATAAATTATAAAATGTTCAGTTTTTATAGCTAAGGATTGCAAATTCAACACAAAGGTTCTCGTAAATAGTTCATACTGTAACCAAAAAATCTAAAAAATATATGAACACACTTATTTTTTACAGACATTTTAAATTCAAATTTGGACGAAATTACATATTAAAAAACCTAGAATAACTATTTTAGTTATTTTGTTGTGATTGAATAATATTATTCGTGGGTACTTGAAACTTCTAAAGTGTACTATTATATATCTATGATAGTATCACGGTTTTTGTTGATGTATAACGTGTTATAAGTATCTAATGGATATTGTGATATGATTAATTTGGAATTTATTATAGGTACCTATTATAGGTCAATTTTTTGTTTAATACCATAGATATGTATATAATATGTCTTATACATAGACTGACATACCGTCACCGCTCAGAATCGTTTTTCTTATACAATGATATTATATCATTGAATTCAAATTTAATACCATCCATTATACAGTGACCCACTTGTAACCTACTGTACAGCAGAGCGACACCCACTTGCCCACCTTTTTTTTTATTTCTTATGATATCAAACAAATCAGTTGCCATTGAAAAAATTGTTTTTATTGGACGCATTTTACCAGGTTGATAACGACCCAGCCGAATGACTTTTAACGGGACAGGAATGTCGCGAATAGTATCAGATAATATTATCGAAATAATATTATTAATATGATTAAAGTCCGAAGTAATTTTGTCATCAGACCGGTTTGATTCGCTTTCTTCAACATTATAAAAGATGAGATTATTTGCACGTTTTTAACGTTAATTTATTTCATTAATGATAAATTCGTCCGAAAAATTAATGTTATTGGTAGAATTAATATTATAAGTAGTATTGTTTTTAATATTATCGACATCAACAAGTTATTTCTTAATGAGAGTTTTTAGTTCGGGTAATACTTTAAGTCCTTGGTCACAACAAACACAGAAAAATTTGAGTATACGATTTTTTAATCCGAGATATTTGAGTTCAGTTGCAGATAATCCTGAGCATTTATTATGAACTAGTGAAGAACAACTGTCTCATTTTAATGGATTGTCGAGTTTTGCAAATTGCTCATTACATGAATAGAATTTATTTGACATAATGAATAGATAATACTCACTATGACGAAATATGTAGAATAAACTAAATATTATTAACAATTTTAGCAAGATAACGGACCGAAAAACAATAACTCACGGAAACACGACCGCACAGTTCAATAGTCTGTTGATAACTGATAATATAAATTATAAATTTATTATATTAATTTAAATGGGTAAAAAATACTTTTTTTAACAAAAATGTGCTTAATCATTTAATATATAGGTCATCACAGTGAAATAGATAGAAAGTAAAAAGTTAAATTTAACACCTACTCAAATTATTGTATATGAATTACAATTAAAAAATTAAAAACATTTAAAAATAATTTGTCTAACTGATGAATTTGTATGACATAAATTTTGACTGTAAATATATTATTTCGAGTAGAACATACCTAATAACTAGCAGTACCTACTAAAAGATAAAGTGATTATAGAAAAATCACAACAATAAAAATAAAATATAAACCTGCGACGTTACCTTATAATATACCTAAGTAGGTACCTATGTAATTTTTATTAGATTTACTGAATTCGTTACCTAATTATTAATTTATTTTTTTACATTAATATGTTGTGATTATTATATATATACTGTATATTCTTTTCCCTTTTTTTTTTATTATATTTGTGTTTTTATATAATATTACGGAGTAGCACTAGAAATTATTATTGGAATTTAAAAACCGAATTCCACATGAAAAAAAATAGCAAAATACACGGTTTCTCGAATATAAGTAACGCCTATGAGTTCAAATATTTAATACGATAACCATAGGCGGTCTTAGAATTTTAATTTTGAAAGAAATTTAACCTCGTACAAATTTTAAAAATATTATAACGAGTCCGTAGGCCTTCCGCCTGTAAATTATTTCACTAAAATCCGGTTTTTAATAAATGATTATGGAATTAATCCTAAGTGCACCTATCGTTCTATAGCTAATTTTAACTACGTTACGTATTATTAATACTCAAGTAAAATAGAATTTAATTACAACCATACCTTTAGCATAACTTTGACCAGCTGCAGCCACATCTTAATAATATTGATTGACTTCACCCGTGCAACTTAGCGTGGTAGGTTCTGTGTCGGAAGTTATTTTAAGCCGTGGACAAAAATCAAATTGAAAACATTAGGTACTTTACTTTACTTTAATTTAATAACACTATAAAATAAAAACCAAAGTTAAAAAAGTTAAAAACTTATTCGATACAATTATTAAAAAAAACACTGTAAAAATATATTACAATATAAATAAACTAATCTTATTCGATTAAACATTTACAAAGTGTTTATCGTCATCAAAAAATAAACAACATATTCACCAGCTTTCTACTATAATAATAATAAGAATAATATTTATAGCCAGCGCAGTATTACACAATATAATATAATGTGTTTATTTAGCCAACACAGTATTAATATTTAATTACAAATATATTATTATACTTATATAATATATAGGTCTACTTTTCATTAAAAAAAATAATAAATAATATTCAAAAATTAACAATAATATTGTTTTGTTTGATATCACGATGTGAAACAACGTATGTTAATAGTTATTTTAAATGATTACTGATTAGGTACCTAAATGCATTAACTATTTGTTTAATAATAATTTATTTTATTAGTTAATGTATCGATCATTCGAAATATTTTTATTTTTTAATCTTTTAAATATTTTATCTACCTATATTAAGTAAAACTTTTAAAATCTACTTCTAATAATAATAATTATTATTTACATGTTATCGTTGAAATATTATTAGGAAACGATATATTATATTTCGGGGATATATTATAATATAATATAATATAATATAAAGGTATTAAGCTAAATTTGTTTGCACATTAGTCGTCATTATAAAGACATTGCCTTACATTCCCTACTCATCGTACTCACAATACGCATCCTTCGTCATAAATATCCAACTGGATGTCCAACCTTCAATTTATACACTACAAAAATATATACATATAAGTACTAATAATTATTGTAGTCCTTCTCTGCTTATATAAAAATGTGTTTCCGCGTGTGGGTTCAATAATCTAATAATATTGTTGACTGATCCAAGAACTTAGTCGTAAAGTGGCGTCGTCTCTCGGGAGTCGGAGTTAATATTTGGAGTCCAGTGACACGACTATATAAATTAATAGCTACCTGTATGCCTAATTTCAGGCCGATCCGTCAAATGGTTTGTGCTGTGAGTTGATACCTCAGTCAGTCAGCTTATTGTTTTATATACCCTATACAGACTATACAGATTATATAAAAATATTAAATACGTATAATTTGATTTGCATAAATTATAATAATAAATAGTGTAGGTATACCTGTCTAGTATTATTTAAAAATGTACTATAAGTAGGTATTAATACTTTTCAGCTATCTATCAGCTGTGCTATTACGTATTTAATATGTAAAAGTGTAAAAGTTGATCATCCCCCCTAAAAAAAAAAAACTCCTGTCTACACCACTGTAATATTATATTTGTTTAGTATTTTTTTGTAGTAGCATAAAATAATATATAAGTAGGTAGGTGCTATAGATTTACACTTATTAGATAAAGTAGCTAACACTTAGAGCAAGGGTCGGCAACTGGTGGGGCCGTGGGAGACCACCGAAGGGTAATAAATGGACATGAAAACTATTTTACTTAAAGTTTTTTTTTTTCAAAACCACCAGACCCCCCCCCCAGAAACTAATTGCCGACCTCTGGCTTAGTTAGGTTAGGTTAGGTTATATGTGAGTTTAATACGCTCAATATTTACGTAATATTTCAATAAATATAACATCAAAACACAGCGTATAAAAAAATTAAATGCATTGAACGAATACACTGATTTTAAGGCCACAAATAATTATTATTATAATAGTTTTAAAACCCATGGCAACCATCTATAAACAAACATTTTCCACCGTAAATCTCTAAATCCCCGTTTGAGCACATCCCCTGGTTGGACCCAGGGGGATGATTTGTGAATCTAAACAATCCGGGGCGTCACCCAAACGCATACAAAAAAATTCATTCAAATCGGTCCAACTGTTTATGAGGAGTTCAATCACAACACACGTACAGTATAATTATATATATATATACAAGGTGTCCCGGGGTGAAGTGACCGGCCGACGTCATACGAAAGTATACCCAAAATGATGAAGAAATACCCTTTAAAGAGTGGGTTTAACTTTTTTATTCTTTAAGTTATGGGCAGTTAACTTTTTTTTTTTCAAAATCAAACCTATCACACATTTTCTTATGTATCTTTAAAACTAATCAACATTTGATGTAATTTTTTTTTATCTCAAAGCTATTTAAGTGTTCCATCAACCAAAGTACGCAATTGAACCAGAAATGTGTGGAAATTTAATATTTTTAAAAGTAAGTGGCGTAGTATAACACCAAAAAATGTAGTGTTTACTCCATGATTGCTGAATTATACGCTGTCGCAGTGACGTCCGCAGGGGGGAGGGCTAAAGGGCTAAAGCCCCCCCATTACCCGTATTATTATAACTGTTTCAAAAAAATATTAATCAAGTTAAACCGTCAACTATAGTAAGCAAGACGTACATTTAAAATATGTCTTACCAGAATGAATTCATTTTTGAAAAAACATTGTATTTGTAACATACCAATTTTCATAAATTATCTGTAATTTTTCTGTAAAAGTATGAACTATTTGTATGAAAGACCTTGTATTAAATTGTCTAGCCTTAGCTATACACATTTAATATTTTATAAGTTTTGAACTACAAATTAACTGTGGTTTTGACGAAATTTGAACTTTAAATGCTTATAAAAAATAAGCATGATGCCTATGTATCGTTAATATTTTAGCTATAATAAAAAAAACTTACGTATTACATTTTTAAGCTTTTTGACCGGATAAATAATTTTTTATTGACATTTATAGAAAAAAAAAATAATTATTCAAATACAATCCAAGTGAAGACGGTATTACCAAAAATTTAAATAAATTTTCATTTTTTTTCTCAAATTATTTTTAAAAGCACTGAGCATTTTCAATTTCTTCCTCCTAATATAGTACCAACTAGATCCAATTTGCTTCCAAAAACATACACTGAGCATTGAAGCTTATGGTCAGAGCATTTTTTCTACCAGAAAAGTTGAAAAGTTACAAACATTTTAAAATACCTCAAATAAACGTCTGAAATTATTAGACTGGACAAATTGAAAAGAAAATCCTGCGCTGTCGTTACAATCTTGATTTTCTTAGAATCGAGTAGAGGTCGTCAATTGATCGTTAATCGTTTAATTTTATTTTCTTCAGTACATTTTTGTTGTAGTGTTGTCATTTTACAAAATAATACAATAAGGAAAAAACCCATAGTAAATACTATTTTTTTTGGAGTTATACGTGACTTACTTCGCTTATTCGGTCACTGTGACGAAGACAAATAAGTATAATATAATAATTAAATCTAAAACAAATACCTAATTGTAGCTTTTTAATTATCGCGCAATGGTAACAAGTAAATTTCTGGTAATTTTGATAATTTTAAAATAATTAATTCTGTGCATACAATGTTGTTGGTGAATAATCGTCATTAACATTTTACCGTATTTTATCAACTCTTACAGAATTCTCAGATATTATTACACGTAGGTAGGTACTCTGTAAATCGTCTACGACCGCGACAGCGGTTCTTAAAATTTTGGACCCCTAATGGAAGACTTTTAAAAATCGCGGACCTCCTACCAATTTTCTTTCGAATACCTACCTACCTTTTTTTTTACGAAATACCTCATATTATCATAATTAATATTTTAATACTTGTTTTATATTACAAATCAAATATCAAGTAGGCATACACGATACGAACATATATACGTGGCTACGTTATTTATAATTATTATTCTTATTCATAATTTTTCATAAAAAATGTAGTATTTTAATTTTAGATAGAACCACCGCTGTGGTCCACAGTTTAAGAACCAGTCTGGTCTACGACGTCTATATAATATTATCTTCGGCGATGCAAATAACGTTCAGTGCATACCTAAAATATTGCGTTTTTTTTTACTTATCGATCAATAATTCGCCTCATCAACAAAATATATTACTACCTAGTGTATATAGAAGTGTGTGTGTGTTTTTTTTATTTCAATTTTTATTTGCCTATTATATGTTAAATTTATATTAAAATATTAGTTTATAGAGTTCTGAATGTTTTAACTAATCGCATTGTGTACACAACAGGAATCATCGTCATAATTCACAGCGTGTGCGGATTCGATCGTCAGACCACTTGTGGATCGATGGACGGGTTAGCGCAGTACCTAATTTTACCTAAACTGCATAATGTGATGTACTATGGTGTTTTTTCAACAACATCGAAAACAATAGTTTTTATTATTATTACTATAGACTCTTAGCGGGGCGATGAATTAAGAATTTATTGATTTTACAATGATGTGTGCAATGTGCATATATGGTGCATGACAATATATCTTGCACTTATATACTTTGACGAGGACAAAACTTTTAATATAATATTTTTTTGGGGTTTGGTATCCAAAAAGTTATTGGTTAATATTCTTCATAGGTCCCACATGACCACGATCATGTTCATCAATCATTTTTCTGTTGTAATAAATAAAACCGTACCTACCGTTTAATAAAAAAAATATAAAAACAACATTTTACTGTATAAAAAATATAATTTTATTACTGGATAATTTATAGATAATATAACAATTTTATTATATAAATTATAATAATAATTTGAATACAGTAATAAATAATATCAAGTATAAAAATAATATCATTTTTAAACACCGTGGTTTATAATTTTGAAAAAAAATAAACAAAAAACATTAGATTTGTGAGATAAATGATAATTCAATAATATTACAAATTATATATAATTAACGAGTGCATTAAAATTTTGAAACATTTATGCCGAAAATAATTAATAAGTAATATAAAGAAAAATAGGGAAAATGCTTGCAATGTGGCAAAAAAACAGGACCAATAATATTAACAACAAAAAAAGGTGCTCAACGTGGCAAAAAAACTGGAATAATAATATTAAAAAAAAATGAAAATGTGCTCAATGTGGCAGAATAAATTTCAGTAAACAGTGATATTAACACAAATTAAAAGGTGCTCAAAGTGGCAAAAAACATGAATAATAATATTAACAAAAAATGAAAATGTGCTCAATGTGGCAGAATAAATTTAAGTAAACAGTGATATTAACACAAATTAAAAGGTGCTCAAAGTGGCAAAAAACATGAATAATAATATTAACAATAATTAAAATGTAAAAAAATATAAAAGGTGCTCAAAAGTGGCAGAATAAATTACAATCAATTGTAAGAAAAAAAAAAGACATCAGTCAAGACGAGGCGAAGTGGGGGGTACGTGATGGCGAGTGGGTGGTGCAGAAGATGGTCACCTCCACAACGTTCTTGCGGGCGGTCCTGTGGGGGGACAAGAGTCGCGGGCGCGTTTCCTCGAGGAAGCGAAGACGACTACGGAAGCGGGCGGAACTCGACCACGACGGCTGCGAGAGCGACGATGACGGTCGGCGACGGTTGGCTAGTGCGCGATGACGTGCGCTATAGATATTGTGCTGGAGGTGCCGAAGACGACTGTGGCGACGGCGAAGACGGTCACCAAAGAGGGTCGTCGGAGCGAGCGACGAAGACCAAAATATTAATATTATATTATAATAATACGATAATAATAATTAAAGTCGTCCGTCACTCGCCCGACTTGCGCTCTGCGGTTTCCGTCGACACCGTCGCGAGTCGTCTTCACTCTTCGCGGTGCAACGCTGCAGCAGTCGTACCGTAAGTGCAGGTACCACCGGTACAGCTAGCCAGCTCGTCGTGTCGTCGTCGTCGTCACTCTCGGACCGAAGCGGCCGGGGCCCGCCACGCTTCCACAGGGTCTCCGGACGTCCACGATCCCGTGTCCCTGCCGCCGGTGGCCGGAGAACGTGTGTCGGTGACCTTCTGCCGATCACCCCGGAAGTGCACTTTCACGTACCTCATATACCTCGATCCCCACATCGCTTCGCCTTGACTGCTGCCCTCGACCGAGGTGTCATGTCGGGTTCGGAGGACGCTTTTCAGCAACCCAGGCAAATTACTGCACGTCCGGCCCGTTTCACTCCTCTCCACGCGGCGGCCGCCAATCGCCTTACCCGCCCGCGTGAAGACACTGCAGCTTGTGTTGCCGGTTCGTCGATCTTCGCCCCACTCTTCGCCGACCTTCTGCAGTCGCACGGGCCGCGTCCCGGTGCAGTCCACCTCTTCGTTTCCGGTCTTCGCATGGTCGCTGAGGTCCAGAAGTGCAGCCCGTCCACGCTGCGGTTCGGACTGTCCGCAAGACTGCACTTCCGAAATCTCCTGGTCTTGGCCGATGACAGCCGCGCTGACCATCGACACGACGTAGTCGCTCAAATCAGCTCCATCGAACTCCTTCTCTCCGTCGTAAATGACTCCGGTTACGGTTTCTGTAGAGTATAGTTGTTCAATTTTTGTCATTAGAGCTGCCACAACGTCCATCACGGAAACGTTAAAATAGTCCCGGAGGATCTCTTCATCGTACTCTCGCTGCATAATGGTGTGGAAAACTGTACTTAGTTGTTAGGTTTTTTTTGATTTTTTATGCGTACCTTACGCACGGTGTAAAAAAATTATTAAACAATAAGACAATATAAAAATAAAATCATAAGTTGATCATTGTATATATTATTTATGTGAAAATTACTATAATATTCGAGAGATGTTTCGTCGCGAAATATAAACTGATTCAAAATGTGTAATCGGTCGTACGCATAAACATCCAAACGAAAATCTCCATGACAACAAAATAATATTATACTGTTCAAAATTGAAAATATATTATACGGCCAATTTATTTACAAAGACATTACATATTATGTACATTTCAACATATTATTCATGTTAACACTAATACTTGTATACCTAATTGTAATGTAATAATTGGAATACCTACCTTTAGTCTTTACAATATATATAGCTTTATATACCTATTAATAAAACACCTATATTGCACGTCACAATAATTTGTTTCTTATCTCAAGAAATAATTTTCATCCAAATATTTGAGGATTTAAAATGATGTCATTAGTTTACTCTAATATGGAATTCAGACTTATAATTCGTTTATTGACACTCGATCGAGACATCGAGTACCAGTCAGCTTGGAACATAGGTACTTACTCAAGGCAATTTTCAAAATATTTATATTCATTCTATGCTATTTGCATACCACAAACCTATTCACACCGTATTCACTATAAATTGACTAGGTAGGTAATAATAACATCTAGTAATATTGTATAAAATAATATTATGATTTATAATCTATATAAATAAATGTATATAAATTAATTGCTGTTTGTTAGTTTCCCTAAAACTCGAGAACGGCCTGACCGATTTGGCTAATTTTGGTCTTGAATTATTTGAGGAAGTCCAGAGAAGGTTTATAAGGTGAATAAATATCAAAGTTTTATTATTTTTTACATTTTCTATATATACATATATATATATATAAATGGAGCATGAAAAATTACATTACCTCATCAATCGAGAACAGCTGCTCTGATTTGGCTCAAATTTTTGTAAGATGTTCGTAATCGCCAGTAGAAGGCTTTTAAGAAAGAACATCTTAAGAAAATCCACCGGAAAAGTAGGAAATCTGGATGTAAAAAATAAAACAGTGGCGCAACAGTGTATTATATATTGGTTGCTATATGGTTAATCGGGCATGTTTGTTGATTTGTATTATTATTTTTTGTCAATAAATAATATATAAATGTATATATAAATTAATGTTTGTGTGTAGATAGACCTATGGGAAGAAGACAGGCTATAATTTAAACATTTAAACATGTTTCAATTTGGTTTTTTTTTTATTCATCTGATATTAGTACGGTTAGGTTAGGATTTTGTATTAATTGATTATATTAATCCACCATAGGTTAGGTTACAACAACTCGTAAAAAAAAAATTACAAACAAAAAAATTCTCCTAACCTGTTAGTATTTAATAGTTTTAATATAATAATTTAATTTGCGATAAATTGTGTCGATTATAACCTATAATATTTGATTCGATAGTGCATGACAAATAATATAAATTACATTTTTTTTCTTAGCATTCCTATATGTAGGTACTTATATAGTATGACGTGCACATATTTAATAAAAAAAAATTAAAAATATATTGACCGTTTATATGACGTATTACATATATATTTTATGTAGCAATTAGTAGATTAATATAAATTAAAACAAAAATATTGTTTAATGCATTTAACGGGTTGAGCGCCATGTGAATTTTTATAGTTTTTCCAATGTTACCACGTGACAAAAATGTCAAATATTGGTGAATTTCCGTATACATTGCCATGAGAAGCACATTTGCAGGGTCTCACTAATATTATAGTTTTATTAAATGATACCCAATATTAGTTCTCATTTATCGGTTTTTTATATCATTACATTTATGATTTTCATATTATTCATTATATTTTGATACTAATAGCTCATACCTTATTATATTATTATTTCTAAGACATATATAATTATATAATCACAAAACATCATCATTAATTTTATATACCATGGCAATAGAAAATTATAAAATCATTGTAGGCAGTCATCAAACTCTAGTTGAGATCCAAAACTGAATGTCATTTGGCCCTCTACTAATTTAAAATTTAAAATAGATAGGTATAGGTAGGTACATTAATGACATTAATGACATTTCAACAAAATAATTTGATTTTAAAATTGTTATAAATATATAAAAAAAATTTAACACAAATTACAGTAATTATTACAACTTTTTCTTTAGACCGCAGTAGTTGTATTCTATAATTTAAAACGGTGAGTTCCTTTGCCTACCTATATATAAACGTTCAATATTTAACAACTACACCGCCGACCGCGCGTTAAAGTCACCGAGTCACACGCTCCGCGTTCCGTCAATATGTACTTATCCGACACTAACGAAATCGCAAAAGTTTAAAATATTATTTTATTATATCGTGCATATTTATAATATGACGTGCAACGTTATTTATGTCTGCCAATACACTTGTAACGGGTATGAATATTATAATGTCGAACGTATATGTATTTTAAGCGTCATTCCGCGGCGCCCGTCCAATCGCGGGCGTACCTATATAATATGTATTTATTTACACGTTTGTTTGCACAAGGGATATGTATAAAAACCCCACTACCTACCTACTATGTATGATAATAATAATATGACGTTCGGTCCTCCGTCGCGCAATAAGTCCCCGCGGAAGGCATTTGGCCCAGAGTACTGGCTCTATACTAGTTACGATGGGCAGAATATAATAAGGACGATCGCAGTGATGTATACAGCAATTACACGTAGCTGCAGGTATATACACCGGGGTCGAGGGCGCACGCTTGTTTTACCATTTACCTCGCACCGTACACAGCACAGCTTATAATTTTATTTATATATTGTATAATATACTCGTCCACATAAAACATATCATTACTGGGGCCGAGCCTAATACAATTAATTTTCCGGCGTACGTCGTATATAATATTATTATTATATTCTACTCGCGTCTTCGTCATGCAATAATAATAATAATAATAATAACAATATTGTCGGCTGGAATCGGTTCACACGTTTCACGTCGTTAAATTATCGTTATATACCGCGGTAACATGCTTACAATATACGCGTATACGAGTATATTACATAATGTGACTCGTATTATATTATAATATGCACCCAGCGCGAGGGTGTAAAACGAACACTCGGGAAAAAGAAGCCATCTAGACGCCTTTAATTGGTTTTAAACGATATAATTTCATATATTTTGCTATACTATACATAATATAGGTACCATATAGTTAATAGTTATAATAATATAATAATTGTCATATATATAAAAAAAAAATAAATATAATATAATGCGCGTGTGTTCACAAAACCGGATACACCATAACTCGGTTACTTATGTTTCTCAGTCTCCTTTACATATTTTTGAATTCAGTTTGCGTCACACGAGTCTTATTACACGACATATTTATACTTGAAACATCGCGATCTCGTTTTCTATGGATATTATAATATCATTCCAACCGAAAAGAAGTTATAAATCGTTTTTCGCGACCCGATGGATGCATATTATTATAATGGCTGATAATGTAAATAAATTATGCATAGGACATTTACGCCGAGTAGTGTAATATACGTATATCCAATACCATAGTTGCCTAGGTATAACAATCAGCAGTATATATAATATTATAATACGGTTGCAGTTAGGTAGGCATTTACTGGTGCACTGTTATAAACCGTGGTATAGGTAAGTAAGTACGTACTCGCAGCTGTCGTCGTCAAATAGATAGTTCAAAAGTCTGGAAAACGCGTACCTGTATATACGTCGTATACGTTTTAAATCACGGCAACATCGAGTGCGAAAACCGTGCGATTTCTACTCGCTGGGCACCCAAACAGAATAAGTCTATAAATCTAGTTTCGGTGGCGGTAGTGAGTATAATATAATATATTTTACATCGTCGCGACGTATATTTTACCTATAAATCACAAGTCGGAGGCGTAGAAAGTTTGCTCGCCTATATTGTATTTGCAGTGTGCAGCTATTGCGAATTTATCGTCCGTTGCGCTTTCACCCGCTCGCGCGCGAACAATAAGGCCGTTATATTATTACAGTCGCATATGGCTGTGTATAATATGTATATAATGTATTTATACGATCGTAAAACATTGTATTATTATAATTATATATATATATATACCTATGTGTATATAATAATATATAGATGTATAATATATAGTATGAGCGTGCACTACGTATAATATGCAAGGCAAACAATGCTGCAGCGACTTATGTACTCGCGGTGCTGCAGTTCGGTACGAGAAGACATTTAATAATATAACATTATATATTGTGCACGATAAATAATGACGTCGTGAAAAATTACGAATTTGTCGGACCGGGGACTGACGATATAGGCCTTATACGATCGTACTATTGTTGCAGTCGTATTATAGTCTTAACCGTAGATACCGCGGTACCATGGCCTGTGTGTGGTAATATAGTATAAAATATAATAATATATTTTAAGAATTTAAAGTAGGTACCCAGGAATAATATTTTTAAATTATAACAAAATAACTAAAATTGTTATTCTTCGTTTAAATACCAAATTTCTTCCAAATTTTCAATTTTGAACTTCAGATGTCTATAAAAAAATAAGTTTTAGTGTTTATATATTTTTTAGATTTTTTTGGTTACAATATGAACTATGTTCGAGAACCCTTGATTTAAATTTTCAATCCTTAACTATAAAAAAGGTGGGCAAGTGGGTGTCACTCTGCTGTACAGTAGGTTACAAGTGGGTCATTGTATAATGGATGGTATTAAATTTGAATTCAATGATATAATATCATTGTATAAGAAAAACGATTCTGAGCGGAGACGGTATGTCCTTCTAGGTAAAAGACATATTATATACATATCTATGGTATTAAAAAAATTGACCTATAATGAATTCCAAATTAATCATATCACAATATCCATTAGGTACTTATAACGCGTTATACACCAACAACAAACCCTGATACTATCATAGATATATATAGTAGATTACTTTAGAAATTTCAAGTACCCACGAATAATATTATACAATCACAACAAAATAACTAAAATCGTAATTCTTGGTTTAAATATGAAATTTTGTCTAAACTTGAAATTAAAATGTCCGTAAAAAATAAGTGTGTTTATAAATTTTTTAGATTTTTTGGTTACAGTATGAATTATTTAAGAGAATCTTTGTTTTAAATTTTCAACTCTTAGTTATAAAAACTGAACATTTTATAATTTTTTAATTCCAACGATTGATTATTTTCGAGATTTTGATAAATTTTGTCAAAATTCCAACTTTAAATGCTTATAAAAAAAAAATCGTGCCTATGTATTTTTAAAATTTTTCAACTGATATTGTAACAATATATAAGAAAGCTTGTATTCAATTTTCAGACTTTTTGGCCCACCAAATAAAATTTTATTGACAATTATAAAAAAAAAAACTAAAAAAATTGAAAACTGAAAATGTCCGTAAACAGCTCAAAAAGAGTCAAAATATTTTCAAAATTGTATGGTGTATAGGAAATGCTAATATAAACATTCAGTGCAATTTTCATATATCTATAGTTATTCGTTTTTGAATTGCAACAAAATAAAGAAATCGCTACATGAGTAATCGAGTGAATATCCAATGTTGTAAAAATTTGAATTTCAAACGCTCATAAAAATTTAATTTGACTGTCCGGTAGAGATTTTTTTATTGATAAAGGTAGATAATCTTATAAGGAATCTTGTGTTTCATTTTCAAATCTTAGATTTAAAAAGAAAAATTTTTACGAATTCTTAACTCAAAATAATTTGCTAATTTTCGTGATTTTTCCATATTTTGTCAATTTTTGAACTTTAAATGCTTATAAAAAAAAATTGTGACTAAGGATTTTTAATATTTTTCATCTGCCTTTGAAACAACATATTAGGAGCCTTCTATTAAATTTTCAAGCTTTCGCAACCGACAAATAAAATTTTATTGATATTTTTAGAAAAAAAAACTAAAAAAAAATGGAAAATGAAAATGTCCCTAAACAGTTCAAAATAAATCAACATATTTTGAAAACGTTATCGTGTATAGAAAATGCAAATATAAACAACCAGTGAAAATGTCATGTATCTACGATCATTTTTTTTAATGTTACACCAAAAACCAAATTCAATTTTGTGAAAAATCGATTTTGCATAAAAATTACCGGTTTTTCTTTATTTTTCTTTTGTTTTTCATGACTCTTTTGAAATCTAATGGGAATTTTAAATTTTGACCTCCCAATGCACCAACGATATTCACTTTCCAATCGAACAAGATACTGAAGTTGAAAATCGAAGCATTATTTCGACTACTTATCGTGTACACAGACACAAAAAAAATTAAAAATTAAAAAAAAAACACACATCATCGTAAAATCAATACATCCATTGTTCCACTCAGAATCTAATATGTGACCAGCTTCGTCTTTGGTGCAGTTATACATAATACATAATATAATTATATACTATATACATAAAATATTATTATATATTTATATAGGAATAGGAACCCATAATAAATACTAGGTATGTATAATATAATAGAAATAGTAACGACAAGTCGACGAATTTTTATTCAAACAAAGAAACATACTAGGTATTTTGTGTCTTGCATACAGCTACTACAGCTGCAGCTGTATTCCAAGAAGCCAAGAACGTCCCTGAATGCGTGTGAATCCGCCTCCTCATTCATTGTCAACATAAAAATACAGTGTACATTGTCGTACACTCGTACAGCTGAACATTGTCTTGGATCACGATAGCCAACAACAGAGTAACGACATCGCAGCTGCCTCGACCCCTCCGGAATCAGCGTAGACTTATGTGGGGCTTCGCAATGTCGGATTGCCGGTAAGGCGTCGGCGGCGGCGATGGTGGTACGACGGTAAGGCTCGACGACAGTCCAAAATTCCAGTCAATTTACCATTATATCTTAGTCCGTGGACATGCCTAACCCAATGGCTAAAATGTTTAATGTCTTGGTGGTATACGCGATTTCTGTTCATCATATTATTATTATTAATTTTATATACATATATAATTACCAAGAAACAATATTACCTAATTGTATCGATTAATTGTTACCTATTTATTTTTGTTATTTTAACAATAATATCAACATCACCGTCACTGCGAATCTGCAAAGCCGTCGCACTGTCGAAGCCGTATCGCACGCACACACCCGAGCCGGCGCGTACTTACACGGTACATTTCGTAGCCGTGGTCAAGTTTTTTGATGCTCAGATACTCAATAATTGATTGTTGAGGTGTACTGTCGTAGTGTCGTCACTCGCCAGCCACCGAATCCGCCATCGACGCTGAGAATCGGTCCTCCAGTCTCCTACGCCGGACACCGACACCGCTGCCGCCTTAATATGAAGCGTAGGCACACGCGACAAAGTAAGCATTTTCACAAAATCACAAACTTTTGAATTAGAAATCCATAGGTACGTATGCCCTCTACAAAAGATGACCACTTGTGTCGGCGGTCCCCATAGAGTAATAGTTTAGTAATAGCTAGTTTAGCATCAGCCAGATAATACAGTTTGAATGAGGTAATGCCGCCTCTATATTATTATTAGTTATTACCCTATGGTCGGACCTATGCTTATCTATGTACCTAGGTAAAAAAATTATTTCATACAAAAGTGTCTTTTATGTCTCTTAAAAAAAAATCTTAGGACCGATTGACTGAACGCCACCTGTAATAAATTGCTTTTCAACTAGGTTTTTTGCTCCACGTGACTACCTATAATATATTACATTTTACTTTTAAGTGTCTCCATAAATTATCAATTGTTTGTTTTTGAGCACTTATATTTGGATTTATGAAGTTTATATTGTGGTGATGATTTTACTGAAAAAAATTGTATGATGTACCTACCTAACGTAAGTTGTAAATTTATTGGGAAAGGCATTCATACTTACTTATTGAAAAATAACTAAGAAACATATACTATACAGTACTTTGTTTTAATTTAATAATGTTATTTATTTAAATTCAATAATACTTTGCTAACAATGAAAATATAGGTACCTCTTCTAAGTCTTCTTTAATAATAATAGAATATTCTGTTCATGATGTGAAGTTACAAGTAAAGTTCCTTAAAGTGGTTGTAGATTTTTCGGAAAAGACAGTTATACTTAAGTCCTACTTATGGAAAAACAACTTTGTTCTGCTAAAAATATACCTAATGAAAGCTGAAAGGTATAAAAAAAATTTCAGTTATTTGTTGATTTTTACCCTACCCAAGATTCTTAAACTTAGTATTAAAATGTACGCTGTGGCTATATCCCCAACAGTCGGGTCTTTATTAAAGACCCGACAACTACCTATGATAACAAATGCACATTTGCACATTTGTTTTTATTGTTTTACATTATTTTAATAATATTAATTCATAATTAATAATTAATATAATAATATAGGCTAGAAAGGTAAACATATTACTGTCATTATAATATTTTAGAAATATGGTATTTGTGAATTATGTGAATTATTGTAAATATTATTGAATGTGGATATTATACATTATAAGGAAATTGCAATGGTAAATAGGAAGATGAATTATAAAAAAAAAGTCCTTTTATTTTTTTTCATGTTATTTATTCAAAATTGTGCCCATGCTTAAGGGTCGCGGTGCCAGTTTTTCAAATTTTTAATTTGAAAATTAAATTTCATATTTTAGTTGCCTATATAACATCTCTATAATATAACTTTTATTAAAAGTCTTAAGACTTCCTACTTTTCAATTGAATATGTAAAATTTTTGATGACTGGTAAAACTGAATTATTATTTTTTAGATTTTAGATAGTTAGGATAAAATGATTATGATTGTCTTTTTTAATAAATCTTACTAACTAGGTAATAAATTGATAGTTTCTTAACATCAGTATTTTGTTGGTTTTTACCCCATCATAGATACTTAATTTTTAGTATTAAGTTTTAACTCAATGATGATATTGAAAATATATTTATTTTTAAAATATTTTCAAAGGTGTTATGTCAGTAGAAGAAATGGATACCATTCCGGCATCATCTTGTGAAAATAACGTAAAGCAAGTTTTGAAATCAAATGAAGCAACCCATTTTAGAAATTGCTTTCACTCTGATAAAATACTGGAAGGCTTACAATCTCTACGCAAGTATGGTGACGATAATTTTAGCTTCTTTCAGAATAAATATTAGTACCTAACACATTTTTGTTTTTAGAAATGAAGTTCTATGTGATATAAGATTTGAAACAGATGATGGATGTATAACGTTTGGTAATAAAATTGTCCTAATGGCAGCTAGTCCATATTTCTCTGCAATGTTTAGTAGTTTTGATGAAAGAAACAAAGATCTTGTAAATATAAGAGAATTAGATTCCACCATTTTACAATTATTAGTAAATTATATTTATACTGGAGAAATTATGGTCACAAAAGAAAATGTACAGGTACCTATAATTAAAGATTTAATTTTATATAGACTTCAAACAACATAATATCATTTTATGTGAATTTTTTTTTTTATTTCTAAGGTGTTATTACCAGCTGCAGATGTATGGCAGTTAGATTATGTAAAAGGTGTATGTGCTGAGTTCTTACAAAAACAACTGAATCCATCAAATTGTCTTATAATCAGAGCTTTTGCTGACTTACATAACTGTACTGATTTGTTGTCAATTTCCGAAGCATATATTAAACAAAATTGTTTGTATGATTAACATTTTTTAATTCCCTATATCAAGAGTAAGTAGGTAATTTATTATAAAAATAATGATTATTATTTCCAGAGAAGTAGCTAAATGCGAAGATTTTCTATTCTTATCTACTGAAGATTTGGTGAAGCTTATTTCCTCTAATGACCTTGCTGTTCCATTTGAAGAAAAAGTAAGCAAACTACAAATTGTATTTTTAATATTTTGTATGGAAAATCAACAAATAAAGGTGTGCAAGTATACAGTACAGTTGATGTGTAGATTTTACAGGGATCACTGTATCAGATGTGTTATATTTGAGTTCAATGATATAAAATCATTGTAAACGAAAAACGATTCTGAGCAAATATGGTTTAATAATATTACCAAGAATATTTTATGGCATGGTTGATAAACTAATTTATTTTACATTAGTAATACTTATGAATAATTAATATAACATTTGAGTTCAAATAACATATCATTTGATGTGAATTATTGTTGATATCTAGATGTTGTTACCAACTGCAAACATCTTACAGTTAGATTTTGTAAGTGCTGCATGTGCTGAGTTTTTACAAAAACAACTGGATGCTTCAAATTGTCTTGGTATCAGAGCGTTTGCTGACTTACATAACTGTGCAGAATTGATATCTAGTTCTGAAGCATTCATTAGACAACACTTTTTGTATGATTTAAATTACTTAATTGTTTATATTATTCATTAATAAATTATCTAATGAAAATTATTTTCAGGGAAGTGGTTAAAAGTGATGAGTTCCTATCTTTATCTTCCGAAGATGTGGTTAAGATTATCTCCTGTAATGACCTTGCTGTTCCATATGAAGAAAAAGTAAGCAAACAGCAATTGGTAATTTGAATATGAATATTTTGTATGGAAAATCAACTTAAAGAAGGTGGGCAAGTGGGTATTGCTCTAGGTGTCTTGAGGTATCGCCAGGGGTAAGGCACTCCGTGAATTGGTCGGATCTGGCGTTTCTGGCCTTGAACACTGTCTCCAGGGGGGCGGGTGTGGCATACGTGAAATAGGGAATGGTAAACAAGCTGACCCCGCTTAGCGCCTCCCGCCTACGTTCTGGTAAACATTTACATGGTACCACCTTGGGTCTAACATCATATTGGTAAACGTTTCCGTGTTTTTCGGAGGTTCAGACTTCAGATCATAGGTAAACAAGACCCCAATCAGCTGATCGAGTGCCGCTTCTATATTGTTCCATGGTATCGCTGTAAGAAATGGGTTTCATAGTTTTTGAACAATGATATAAAATAACTGTTTGCTAAAAAGAATTGTGAATAGAGGTTTAATAATATTAGGTACTAACTATATTGTTATTAAAATAATCTATTTTGCCATAAGACATTAGTCATGCTGCATTACTGCAGACGGTGATATTATGTTTGCTAAAAATTTGCATTTTAAAATATCATTGTGTGTATACAATACAATGATATATTTTAAAAGTGTCAAGTACCCTAAAATATTATTTTTAAGATGTAACAATGTAAAATTGTTATCCTTCAAGCTTTTTGACTTGACAATAAATACTATTTGATGGATGTTATCGAAAAAAACTAAAAGAATTCTGTTTTTGAATGCCAATAAATAGCTCAAAAAGAGTTTAAATATTTTGAAAATGATAAAATAAATAATTGTTGCAAGTACCTATTATGAATATATTTGTATCTGGTATTTGTTGTAAACCAGGTATAATTGTACTGAGTATTAATTATCTAATGGAATATTTGGTTTACATTCATTTTATCAGTTTGTATCAAATAATGAATTTTCCTTGTTTGCTCTGACTATTACTGGCTATAACTTGCACCGTGGAGGTAAATAATTCTTAATCAAAGAGTATAATAGATTTCACACAGCTAAAGAAAAATAATTTAAATTGCTACAGTCTACAGACTTAAATATTAAGTTGATCCATTAATAAATAAATCTCTATTAAATATTAATTTAGGAATAAAACGATACTGAAAAACTTCAAGTAAAAACGACAAGAGTAAAAATCACAAATATCGGTATAAGACAGTTATCAAATTATCAAATTTAAATATCAAAAATTTAAATTTCCAAATAATATTAATAAATAACAAATCACAAATATGAATATCATATTGCTTATGCTATAGCACTATAGCTGCATAATATTCGGTTTGTTTAATCCCCCCCCCCCGCCCCCTAATATATTCTTTCACTGGCGGATCCAGGGCTTAATTAGGGGTGGGACAATGGAGGGGGAAAAATTACATAGATGGGTCATACATTTGGCTAGACACAGTGTAAAACAAAGGGAATTTAACAATTATAAAAATATATTTTATTATTAATAATACATATACATATAAAAATTTATGAAAGAATGAAACTAATAAAAATAGATTTATCAAAATATAATTATTACCTATACCACGGTCTTATAATCTTATACATAAAGACCGGCACATTCATTGCTATGAAAAGAAGGGGATACCCAACTTGAAGAACTATATTTATATTTATGGTACAATCATACACTATTGTGTGGCTTAACAAATTATTATATTTTAATCTAGTTTTAAATATTTCTAATTATAGGTATTTGAATGTGTTATTAAATGGGTAAAACATGATTTGGATCAGAGAAAAGATTTTTTGCCAGAATTAATGGAACATGTACGTTTGCCATTATTAGCATCAAGGCCTGATGTATTAATTAATGTAGTCGAAGAACCTCTTCTAAAGAATAGTCCTAAATGTATGTTATTTTAATTAATATATTCATCATTATGTAATTATATGTTATCTTAATTATTATTTAAATGTTTATAGGTAAAGATTATATGTATGAAGCAATACAATTTAATCTGCTCAAGTCAGTTCAGCATTTCACCATTCCCCTAACAATTAGGTGTAAACCCAGGCAGTTTGGTGATTCACCAAAAGTAAGATTCCGTTTTGATAAATTTATCTTCACAATTATTTTGTCCATTTAATTTTATTAGGTTATTCTAATGTTCAATCGGTCTGCAACATCGCCAAAATGTTATACAGAATGGTATGACCCAGTGACCAAACTACGTGAAAAAGCACCAGGGTTAAAAGATTGTCGCCAGACAGCTGGTCTAGGTGTAATTGGAGATCAATTTGTATTTGCTGTAGGAGGTGTAAATAATTCAAGTTCACAATCTGTCAGTATGCTTGATGTGTCTCTAAAATCTCCATCTTGGGTTCCAATGGCCGACATGGTTGTTGGTCGAGAACGATTAGGAGTTGGCGTATTGGATGATTGTATATATGCAGTAAGTTAAATCAATATTTTACTTATTTTATATTAAGAATGTATATTATTTGGAATTCTAGGTTGGTGGAGGAGTTCCCATAAATTCATTAAATAGTGTAGAGGTATTTGACATCAGTATTCAAAAATGGAGAACAGTTACTAGTATGTCTACTAAAAGATGTGATTTGGGTGTTGGTGTACTCAATAATTTATTATACGCGGTAAAACTTAATATTATTTATTTATTTTAACTTTGTTTTACTTTTCATTAAATTAAATTGTATAGGTTGGGGGTGCTGCAGGTGAAAATGCTTTGAGTTCTGTGGAATATTATGATCCCACACTTGACACATGGACACCAGTTTCAGATATGTCTGTATGTCGTCAAGGTGTTGGTGTAGGAGTCTTGGACGATCTTATATACGCTGTTGGTGGCTTTAATGGAAAATATCTTAAAAGTGTTGAAGTTTATAGACCGAGTGATGGAGTATGGTCTTCTGTAGCTGATATGGAAATATGCCGATTTCGTCCTGGTAATAATTATATTTTTTAGGACAACCTTTGTAAAAATGTATTGAATTTAAATTACATTTTTATGTAGGAGTAGTAGCATTAGATGGTTTATTGTATGTGATGGGGGTAGAATCTGATGGATCTATCAATGATAATGTAGAAATTTACAACCCTAAAACCAATACTTGGACCTTGGAGATCTTGTCAAGAAATGAAGTACACATTTATGGTGGAGTAGTTGTTGATAAACCACCACATTTTATTAACTAATCGGCATACATAATAGTCTTATTGTTTTTAGAAATATGATCATATTTATGTATAATTTATGACGAAACATATTGATTTATTAATCTTTGTTTTTGTGAATGTTCGATAAAAGTTGTTTTATAATTTAAATTAATTATTTACAAATTAAATGTATAAGATATAATGTTATTTGTATTGCAGTGGATCAGCAAAAAAACTTGTATAAACTACAATATTCAGTATATCTTTTAGATTTTGTGCAGAGTGATCAATTTATTAATTTTTCTATGATATTTGGTTTTGGATTTTTGTGTACACAATAAACATAATAGATACCATAATAAAAACAATTATTTTATCATTTTATATACATGATCAAAATATTTTGACTTTGTACTATTTATAGATATTTAAAAATGTATTACTTTTCTATTTATGTCAATAAGTTAATTCAAGGTTGTTATAATACATCATAGATTTATATTTTATAACTCTTGAAAATTCAAATTTTGGCAAAAGTTTTTAATTATTTTGTAGTTATAAATTTATAAAAAATTTTAATTTTTGTAAGTGAAGATAGAACATTTAAAACAAGGTTCCTCTTATAGGTTGTTTATATTGCAACAAAAATCAAAAAAAAATTTAAACAGTTTTTTATTATAGATATTTTAAGTTCAAATTTGGACGAAATAAGATATTTAAAAAACGAAAATCAATAATTTAGTTACTTTGTTGTAATTTAAAAATATAAATCTTGAATCAAGGGCACTTGAAGCTTT